>JAQGAJ010000941.1:0-11849 GCA_034689365.1 Liebstadia similis
ATTACTACACGTTATATCACTATTGATAGGAACCGTCGGTTCTTTGCATTTAAGACTCTTTTCTCTCGATATAAACCGAAAAATGTCTTACTTTTCGAATTTTCTTCTAATGCCTTAATCTTTTCAATCACTTTACTTAAAGTCAATTATTTCAGACGAAATAGTTTAGTGAAAAAGATTTGCATAATTTTTATCTTCCGATAAGACTTATTTCACTTTTTTGAGGCCCAACTCATTTGGAATTACATGACTTGGGCTCAAAAGTATTGCACACAACGCCTACCCTCTCATCGCAAGTCATGTCTGTTCCATAAGTTTTCAATTTATAATCGCATTAAATGGCATTCAAATTGCGATAATTGAAAGAAATTGTTTTTCAAAACCATTTTTCCGATCTTATAATAAATGGTAAAATAGTTTTCGGACTAATCATCGCATTATATCAAACGATTTAAGACATAAGACATTCAGCGACTGAAATGCGCTGAAAGGCGGCCAACAATTTAATTACCATTTTCTTGGAAATTAATATTAATTTTTCTCGTTATTGATTGGTTCGAGCGATAGATCGGTGGAAAACAGTTCAGGATATATACCTCGGCCTTCATTTGGCTCTTGTTTTTGGTTTATTTCAAATTTAAATCCCCTCTAATGAGCACAAAAAAGATGGTTTCAGTTATTAGTCGATTGAACGACCGAACACTACCGTAAAGTCTGACTAAACATTAGATAAGAATTAAATTCTCGTCAAACGAAAGAAAAAATGTTTCGTTAGTTAAGTGAAGAAAAATAAGAAAAAGTCAAAGTCAAGAGAATTTAAAGAAAAGTATAAAACTTTATAATTACTGATAACGTCTTTAAATTGAATTTAGAGTTTGGATATTCTGAGAGTCACTACTTGTGTGTTAACCTTAACCCATAAGTGGTGTTCCCTTTGAGTCTGAAAATTATTTGAGAACTTTTAAGATAAATATCCCAAAAGACTAACAAAAAACAAACCGTTGAATGAGAAACAAAATGTTAATTACTTTGCGATCACACAAAACGAGAGACAAGTTTATGGGAAAAAGATTGAGTGAATTATTGTTTGCATTGATTTCTGTCTCAAAACTGAATTGAAATGAATTAAACGTTTAATTTATTATAATTTTTAATTGAATATTCTTTTCGGAAGTTTTTGTTTTATTTGCTTTGCAATCGTTGCCAAACATCTACTGAGTTCTGATTGATTTGATGTCATTCTGACCATCTGTTTGTCGATCGATAGGTCCGCCACAGGTTTGGCTGCTTTGACGAGATCCAAGAGGTGGACGGCCAACGGGTTCGCCACTGCAATTGGATCCGTTTCGTGAGTCACGTCGACCAACTGACCGATTCGGTTAATGTGATCGGTCGGCTCATCAGAGGGGAAGTGATCTATGAGACCATCGCAACGATAGCGCCCAACACTGAAATCATGGTTTACTATGACTGCAAGAAAGTGAACGATCCGTTCAGTCCTCAGACAACACTCTATCCATCGCTGTTAGCGTCGACACCGTTATTGCGTTCACATCATCACACGTTTATATGCCGTCAGACACTTCAGGGTAAGACTCGAAGACTCGAATCACTCGAACCGATCCTTTGGATCGCAGAGTAATTAACGAATATTTCAAACAGTGATAAACATTTTTTGCTCTTTTCATTAAATTCCTATTTTTCTTATTCTCGGCTTAAAAACATATGATTTACGAGAAAATTAATTTTCTTGCTTCCGATCACTTACTGTTCAGACTAACGGTCTTTCAGTCCCTAAACATGTAATTAATTGATCCCAAGTTTGGAAAAATTCATTTTAAATATATATTAATTAGTATTTTGACCGAAATCTTTGAAATAACCCCAAAAATAGAATCAATTTAGCGCTTAATTAATGATTCAATTGATTTGCGGTAACAGACAGTCCGTTGGATCTGTCCATGTCTTTGGTGGCGTCGCCCTCCTCAGCCTCATCGCTGTCATCTTCATCTTCGATATCTATTTCATCGCAAAACGAGAATCAAAAGCCATCGATGGTCGGCGTATCGTTAGATCTGTCGACGAAGTCTAAGTCATCACTGAGTCTGTCTCTGCAGAACTCTATTCTTCACAATAAGATAAATAGCATCAAATCAAAGCTCGTGTCAGTCGATCAGACAAACGGCAAGCACTCGCCTGTCGTCAGTCCCAGTGCGGTGTCGCCCGACCCGATCCAGAAGCCGACCCCTGTGACCACTATCGTAGTGAAGAAGCCTCGGGAACGGACAATGTTACCTTGTGAATATTGCGGTAAAGCATTCGACAGACCATCACTTCTGCGCCGACACTTGAGGACACACACCGGAGAGAAGGTTAGCATTGAATTGATTCACAGATAAGCTTCTGATTAATGATTGAGACATTCATTAATTGCATTAATGAGTGATTCATTAGAAAGACTTAACATTTGTCTCTCTGTTAGCCTCACGTCTGCGATGTTTGTGGTAAAGGGTTCAGTACTTCGAGCTCATTGAACACTCACCGACGCATTCATAGCGGAGAGAAACCACATCAGTGTAAGTGACTTCTTGTCATTCTTCCACATCTCTAGTGATGACTAAATCTAAATAATACTAATCATAGAGTATGTCATTGAATGCATCACTGGTTGTGATAGCGATTCAACGAATTCAATGCATTGACTTTAACCTAATTCCGATGACCAGTGCTTTGACATACCTGTCCCCTAACATAGCTTTCCCCTGAATAGCGTATAATTATAGATGAAATTAAATTTTCCCGAAATTACGTGTAATTATTCAATTACTAAATCTGCGTCAACACAATGTTTAGGTCCTATTTGTGGGAAACGATTTACTGCCAGCTCTAACCTCTATTATCATCGTATGACCCATAACAAGGTAAATAATTTTCTCTAATTTTTCATTATAAACGGTAATGTTTTGCATACGAATGGGGGATAACAGCCAAGCGTGACATTCGAGGGCCGGGAGTGAGTCCGGGAGTGAGCCCGCAATGAGTGAGCGAAAAGGCATACAAACAGTGAACACGAGTTAATGTGTTGTTTAAGTAAGCGTGCGATACATGCGATCCAACGCCAACACAATAGGGCTCTCCTCTGATATACCTCTGAGAACAGGTATCTCTCATAACAGGTATCTCTGATTCATAGACAATACCCATTACAATACCCACATTCCCTATAACTATAATTCCACTGACAGTCGAATACCTGAACGGTCTGTCAATTGTTTTTCTATTGTATGTGCGAAGTCATTGAAGCCATGCGAAGCTCAGACAGCGATATATTGTTTCGCTGAAAAGCATATTCTTCTCAATCGTTCTCCGAATCTATCATTTGATGCGATGCTGTTCTGACCGACAAAAAAATTAGATTTTTGTGTTTGATATCGAAATTATAATAATATTCGATCACAAGTTTTCTCTCTTTTCATACAAAGACTTTTCAATATTCTTATGAAACTTTTTATCGAATCAATCGATTGAAGAAAATCTCTTTTTCTGGTGATCACAGAAAGCCATTGAAATAGATTTGAGTCTAAAAAAGTAATGATTGCTTTGAAAGCGTTGGCAGACGTCTGTCATAAGGAGTGTATCGGAAGACCTGTTCAGTCAATGATGCGCTTCCACTCAATCCACTCACGTATTGATGGTATATATGAAAAACATAAGTCAAGAGGTATAACACTATTGTTTGGCAAATGCGGTACAAAACTAGAAATTGTTTGACAATTCGCTAAACAATTGTCGCTTTATTTGCCAGAAATGGCGTTTCAAAGGAGAGTCATATTCTTCAGTCCTCTTCAGTTCCTATTTTCTCCTTATATGACAACCAATGCATTCCTTTTACTGTCTTTACTGTAAATATTTAATACAATTTGGGAATAAATAGCAAAACCTTTAGAGAAATGGTTCAAATCTGGCGAATGTAGTGCAGAGAGTGAACAGAGCTCTCGGTTGGGTTTGACAGTGAGCTGAGCGTAACTTTTTATGAACGTCAGGGTGTGGTGACCGACACCGAGGCACTAGTCACTAGTCACTAGTGGTAGTGCACTACAGGCACTCAGGACTACACTCACAGCACACGAATGCGTATAAACCGTATGTTATTTTAGGCCTTCACTCAATTCATTGATAATAAGGTTTTTTCGTTTAAAAGTAAACTTTCGAAACAGTAAAGCATTGGAAAAGCGTTGGGTATTTCGAATAGGAGTCACTCTAATGTGTGTTTATGTCCGGACCCATACTATCCATTCCACTATCCATACCATCCCTGAGTCCTTGTTTTTTAATTGTCTGCGGGCTCTGTTTGAACAACACTTACGCCGTCCGTTAAGACCAATCCCGCGAGTGCTGTAGAGCACCGGCCAGTAATGTACCGAAAAGTAATTGATCTTATTTATGGTAAAAGTCTCGGACAAAAAACTAAAATAACGACTGTTCCTAAAACAAGGAGCGGTTGCCTTAAGTCTTCTCCACTCTCAATGATTTTTGGTTCGGCGCTCGACTCGAAGGTGCAGTCGCTGGCAGTTATATCACACCCAGTCTTGTGCTCTGAGTTCGCATCCCATAAAAGATCTTCGGCTAAGACTATGGCATCAATTTTGGCGATCGTCTTACTCTCAGACCAAAGGAACAGACATTAATAGACTGAGCGTTCGGTTGTGCCTCAGATGCATGAGATGTAGCGCACAGAGAGAGCATAGAGAGAGCACAGGTGTATAATATTTGTGATGCGAATTAGCATATCTGGAGTCAGAACCATATTAAACAAGTATAAGATCACTAGTTATTAAGTCTGGACCTGAAGTCTTCTTTTTTTGTTCTCATCTCTAACCGAGAATTACAAGAATTATTGAGATTAAAGAAAATTCATTTCCGAACCGAAAGCATAGACACAGAGGACTATAATTTAGGTCTTTCTTCGGAATCGAAGTAATTCTTCAGATGTCTGTTCAGCTCTGATATGATTACAACATCTGCTAATAAATGACTTATGAATTGCAAGAGAAATACACAACAAATATAATACCTTTTAAAACGAAATTTGTAATAAACCGTCAAAACGTAAGGCATAGACACATACGGAGGGCTAAGGAGAGGGCGACGACTACAGACTACTACCTGTGCGCTACAGGTTGTGCTCTACTGCTACAGAATTAGCAGCACATTTGGCTCATCGGTATTACACAACTCAAAGCCGATTATAAAGAATACGAAATATAAAATTAAACTCGACTTCAATATAAGGAGAGAGTGTTTATGACAAGTGATTTTGATTCAATGGGCATCCCGTCGTGTGCTGTGTGTGCGCTCTCCTGAGCTCTCATATGCTCTTTTCATTCGGAACTCTTTTGATCAATACTTGTTTTATAACCAATTTTCTCGTTCGGACCGAAATATCGCTTTTTTAGTCCACTATAAGGAGCGATAGATTTGCGTAAAAAATAGTTTTTTTTGGAGGCATTTAAAAGGTTTTAGGGTTTGGCACTACTGGATGGGCGGTTGGGATCTCTCTCTATAATAAACAATTGCTTTCTTAGAACAAGGCTTTTACAAACATAGCCATAGCCTGTGCACAGCCTGTGCTCTATGGCTCTGCAATTGTATGAGAGGTGGAGATGCGAAAAGTCGATGATTGCGATGTTGAAGGAGGTCTGCGCTCTATCTTTATTCAGGGCTCAGATCTTTCATTAACTTTATTTTCATTTTATATTTTCTCTTCTCTAATGTCTGGAGAGGAGAGTACAGGACAGGACAGCACAAGACAGTATAGCATATATCCCTTGTTGTGTCTGATCTGTGTTTTTCAAACGATAGGCCATTATTTTTGAGATCTGCAATAGAGTGCGAATCCTTCTGAGAGGCAATCACTGGCACTGAGCTATCATTTCTGTGTTGTTGTGCAGACCATTGCCTCAAATGACTCTAATGTTGTACTGAAGTTGTGGTGAAGTTGTGCTGAACAGAACAGATCACTACTTGCGTGCAGACAGTGTTCGGCGTAAAGCACTGGCAGACCAGACCAGAGCAGACCAGAGCTGTCTTCCAAAGCATATCTTTAAATGTAGATCAGAAGCAGACACTCATAGCAACCAAATATTGTTCTCAAATGAAAGACTGAGCAAAACAAAAAAGAAATGATAAGAAACTCACTCTCGAAGCCTATGTTTAGTCTTTTGAGTCTTCAACGATAAGTCACTTAAGACACTGACTCTTCTTCAGAGCCATTCATTGACTTCCCTTCCATTCACTGACGGACTGAGCGATTGTGAAAAAATTGTTTTTCTTTTCTTTATGTATGAAAAAACTTAATATTATTACTAATGATGAATAGCAATGAAATTTAGAGGAGTTTTCAATAGAAAAGGCATAGAAATGGAAATGAAAATAACAATCTTTAAGTTTAAGTTTAATACACTTTCAGTTCATTCTGTGATCGCATAAAATTGCAATCACAGAGTCTTTGAGTCAGTCGTCAGTTGATTGAAGTCAAGAATAATCTCTTCGAAAGTCTCACTGAAATAGCATTTGATTCTTGTTTTTCGTATTCATTCGATTCGGACTTTGAGAACAGAATTTTGTTTAAAAATAAGAGCAAAGAAATGCTATTATTTGCTGATAAAAACATTTTGATATATCGTTTGAGACGAGTGTCGTCTCATTACTCGTTTGCTTCTTTTGTCAGAATATCTCTGACATTCAGCGATGGCTCTTATGATGACTAAGAGATTAGGAAAAGAGTCGCAAAACTATCGGATATCTCGACGATTGAGTGAACGATCGGTATTAGTATTAGTTAGTTATGGAGTGAATGGCAGTTCTGATCTCTAAATTGCAACAATAAAAAGAATGGTCGCGATAGAGACGATGAAGAAGAAGAAGAAAAGTATTCAAAAGAAAGAAAATGTTTAGCTTTACGTATATATAACCACAACGTCTGTTAGAGTTTTTTAGTATTTTAATGATAGATTAAAAGTAAAGTCTCTCTTCGTATCGTTAATAAGGTTTTGTGCCAATAATGAGCCATTAATTGATGGAATCGATGTGACCATCAATACAGCCATGTCTTTGCCAATCGTCTCAGAGTAGATGCACTCCAACTAAGATTATTTTGTTTCTCTTTGGCTTTTCTTCTTTCTCTTTAGTTCCCATACAGTAGTGATGTCTTAAATGTTAATTTTGAAGCCAAAAACGAGGAAATATTTACTGAATTCTCCGACTCTAATGACAGATATAAATATTCGAGTCGTAAATATATGGAAGTTCTGAATCATATTTAACACAAACTTCGATTGAGTTTTGTTTTTGTTTTCGTTTCGATTGCATTCAATCCTATTCCGAGTGATTCAAACTTTTCTCCAATAAATATATAAATTTTATTTTATTGAATTTTGTTTGGAAGCGTATCTCTAATCCTGTTTTGACATGTCTTGAGCTCAGGCGCGCACAAACACTGCTCTATCACTAGTCAATGATCACTGAGAGCACACTCCGAGGTAAGACATCCTACGTTTTTTAATCAAAAATCTCAATCCACACCCAAATCGGTTTGTGATCGCAAATCATATCGATTTTGCTTCTCGTTTGGCATATCAGACACGAAAGCCTTCGCCAAAACCGATCGCAAACAACAAATGGTTTGCCGTTCAGTGCGTTCGCCAAACAAAAGCCAAGTTTGCTTTTCTTTGCTTTCCTTGAGTTAATTGAGCCAAATATACATTAATAATCGACTCCTCGGTAAATCTGAGCCGATAGCTAATCAATTCCTGTTTATACACGTATTTCAGATTCACATGATCTCAACAATTGACTCGCAATTGACTTACTTTTCTTAAAAATAATTACAATTCAGTTCTGATTATTATATAAAACATTTCTCTCATTCCTCTCATTCATTGATCGAAATTAATATGATTTGAATTTAAATATAATACTTGTGATTGAGATTTGATTTGCAATGAAAGACAATTACTCTTTGATGACTAGTAATCAAGGTATCGATGGTTTGCAATAGAGGGTCACCCTATGGAAGGTGTGCACTACTGAGCAGTGCTCAGCACAGGTCTGCATCAGCCTTAGGCCAAGGGGTGGCTTTCGTAATACAGCAGCCGATCCATAGCTGAGCTCAAAAAAGAAGTAAAGTATAAAAGATTCGGAACCAAGAATTGAAGGTCAAGTGAAGTTCGCAATATTTAACTTGACTTAACTCTGACAGTTTGATCACGCAATCGAAGACCTGTGCTCATACATGTGCTCACAACTTCACCACTGCTCAGGTGTATCGCAATCATGCAAATACACTACACTTGTGGCCAATTTTTTAATTTTCATCCACTTATGGACTCATAACTGGTCTCGTAGTTAATGAGAGGATCAGCGAAAGCATAATATAATATAATCTCTGAATTGGTTTTGCGTTTGCGGTCTGTAAACCAATTTAAGGCTAAGACTCTTTCGAAGACTCTTTCGTTAGATTAATCGCACTCTAATGAAGGCAAAGACCATTGGAGTCAAAGTGGAGTCAAAGCCATGTCTGCACAGGTTTATAGTGTTATGCAGTTCACGAAAATGATAGGAAAGTAAAGAATTGGTTACATAATAGGTCTGTACTGCACGACAATAACTCTCGGTTTCTCTTATTTTATAGTCAGAGCCATCACTTGTGAAACTCAAGTCTCTAGTATTTTGTTTATTACGGCACGAAATGACATAATCGCACACAAGAAATGCAAGCCTTCGGGCTATGAGACCAGTGATCGGACCAGAGATGAGATGTCGAGAGAAAAAAAGATAAAAATTCTCTTTGAGTAACATATATTGAAATAGTCGCTCGGTTTGGGCTCATTATGTGATGAACGCAAACGTAATGTTCATTTGATTTCGCTTTTTCTCAAAAGTCGTTCCCATAGTCTCTCATCGGGACTGACATCCAGTCCTACAGAGCAAAGGGAGCGCTAGGAGTGAGAGCACAGTAGCGACTATTCACCTCTGGTTAGAGCCATAATTGGACGAACAGAGAGAGCCCTCGGAGGCAGTAGTGATACCCTTATTATGTGAGACGCATATAAGACATAAGACATTGCATGACATCGCATAACAATTTTTTGCTTCACTATAACCTTTGGCTCTCATTCACCTGTCCTGAGCTCAACTCAGGTATACTCAACTATTCGTAGAGATAATAGTGAATACAGTATTCAGTATTAGAGTGAATACATTGCGCACATTAATAATGAATAACTACTTCACTACTTCTTTAATCCTCCGTAAGAATAATAAAGAGTCAGAAATAGCTTTTGGCTGAGCTCTGGTGTGTCTGAGCGGAGGACCGACTCTGATGTCCGATATAATTATCGCCGTTTAGCCCTCGAAACGCATTAAACACATTAATGTTATTTAAATATTTTCTCACACAAAACACTACCAGAAATGTGAAGCCCAGTAAAGTGCTGTTCGCTCATTATTAATGGTGATCACACACTCCTGAGGTAGTTCTCCGAGTCTTCTCCTCATCTCTGGTCTAATTAAATCTTATCTCTCATATGAATCTCACATTTTTTCTGTTTCGCTCCACTGCTTCGCAACCTTTAAATTATATAATTTTTTGTTCGTTTGACGCAAGAAATGAGTTGAGACAAAGTTTGAGACCAAAAATCTTTACTTTAATAATCCAATTATTTGTGTGCAAAACAAAATTATCTAATTTTTTATGTTCAAAAGCAAAAATAATTGTCAGAATTAAACCTTTGCTTCTCTTCTGTCTTGTCATTCATTGATAGGTAAAACCTCACGCCTGTCAGCTCTGCAGCAAAAGTTTGTAAGTATTTTAAATTGATTTAAATGTCTTTCTGTGTCCACCACTTATGATATATGGCCTCAAAAATGGCAATCAATTAGATTATTACTCGATTCAGACCACAGACAGACGTCTTCTTCTTCTAAATAATCACTTGGACTACACTTTTTGCTTCTAATTCCAAATTTTATTGATATCTCCTCTGAACTCAGACTAATATATCCGCTTTTGTTTGTTTTTCAGTCCAACTCCGGGCGATCTGAAGAGCCATATGTGAGTAAACCATTTCATGTCATTCTCTTTCGTAGAAAAACTGAGAGAAAAAAGAAAATGTTTTTTCATTTTCTGTGCATCGAAGCAGAAAATAATTGTCAGAATTTTTCTTAATTTAATGGTTAAAGTGTTCGCACATTATTCGCACAATTAATTTAAATTATTATACAAACTAAATGTCATATAATTCTGGTTCACGTTTAGGTACGTCCACAACGGCTCGTGGCCTTTCAAATGCCAGATATGTAACCGAGGGTTCAGCAAACAAACTAACCTTAGGAACCATGTGAGTGATGTTTGCCTACAAACTGGGATCACCACAAACACGGCTTCAGTGATATAACCCAATGATATGTCACTGAAAGCCTCTATTCCTGGTTATCTCAGAAACCCTTTCCGCACATAATTGAACGATAAATTCTAATTTTGTTTTTCTTTTGCTTTCTTTCAGATGTATTTACATTCGGGTTAGTATTGAGAATATATTTTTCTGTTTAAACGCATATTTTATATTCAAATTGTATATCAAATGGAAATAAGAGTCAAAACAAATGATAATAAATGAATTATTACTCTTTTGACGAAAATTAATATTTAATACAATTAGAAGAAAGGCTTCGAAACGAAGCGTTTGTGCGCCAGTAGTGAAGACCGAGAGAGAGACAGAGAGAGACTGAAACTGAACTAATTTTTCACTCTAACACTCAGAACCTGTGCTAAGAATACTAATCGCTTTGAATGTAAACTCAGAGCCAACACAACGAACCCAAAGCAAGAAAACAGAGATTTGTTTCTAAAAAGTCAGTCTTGAGTATAGTCTTGAGTAGAGCTACCGATCGTTACCACTGTCTATATGTGAGAGACAGTGATTGCTTGTATTGCTTGTTAACTGCGAACGGCATCCCATTAGGAGAGCGCCCACACGAAAATCACTGCTCATTAAATCTTAGTAAATATGGTCATAGATTAGTGATTATAATCTGAGTTATGAGCGAAAAACTCATATTCACTGTAATCATAAGGAAAACATGTTCTGAGTGTTGGCCTCTGTGTTGCCTCTCATGCTCTGCCTTTCATCCGATTCAAAGGAATTTAATTCTCAATTTATTACTACAATGATTAGGCGATCGGCCGCACGAGTGCGAGATCTGTCAGAAGAGGTTCGCTCTGGCCTGCAATCTGAGGGCACACTTGAAGACACACGAAGAGCCGCAGAACGAGAAGTGTTTGCGCTGTTCCCGAGAGTTCCCGACCGCCACCGGATTAGTGACGTTCGGCTGTTGTCACGAATGCTATCACAATAGTCACGGAATTCCGTTACTCAGACACAAGAACTGATCCCTTAATCGTTGTTAAAGTACGGAATCGCTCGTTCGAGACAATAGAAGATTCAGACAATTATTCTCAAATATGTGAGCCTTTTATTGATGTTTATTGATGTAAAAGATATTATTTGAAATTATTTGGTCACAAATGTTATAATACTTATCATACAATGCAATGAATTATAGCAAAACTCATACCTAACTCACAAAATCACCCAAACATTATACAAATCACTGCATCTGAGCATAGAATCAAAACTAAAGAATTTGTTTGAAATTTTTATTTACCCTAAATGTATAGCAATTCGAAAGCGAACACAAATCTTATTTAAAGTACAATAAATCACTTTGAGATTCACCTTCAGATCAATTCCTGCGGATAAAGAGCTGGTCGTCCCTCAGAGGTGGCC
>JAQGAJ010000942.1:0-11843 GCA_034689365.1 Liebstadia similis
GATTACAAAACGAATTAACGGGTTAGAGTTGGGATTGTGTACACTTGGTATGTCCTAGTTTAATAATAAATTATGACATAAAACGATATTGTTAAGAAATGTGATCCAAGCGGACCGATCACACCTCAAAACCAGAGCATGATGTAACAAGGTACGCCACTAAGCAGCTAATGTACAATACTCACGTCAATTAGTGGCGTATCCCTCGTGGTAATCCACTTGAACCAAATATAGGCAGTTATTTACCAATTAACTGCTCAACATTTATTAAAGCGGCAATTCTTTTACTTACTCACCAAAACTCCTTCTTTTATACATTTTAATGAAATGAAATATCGCGGTGAAAATCGTTCATAAGTGATATCAATTTAATTTCAAAGGATTAGGACCACTCATCAGTTTTTAATTTGTTAGTTTACATTTGATAATTGGGCAAAACTGACGTATCTTCTGCTAATATCTTCTGCATGGTCATTCATAAAACCCTCTTGTATTTTCAAAAAAGGTCAAATTTGACAGAATTGAAAACTGGTAATGGGCCAATTGATTATTCGGACACTATTTTCTTCTTAAAATGGGTCAATTATTTCATCTATTATTTGAGTTTCTCGTGTTATTCACTTAGAAAATGGTCAACATTTTCACTGAAATTTATCATGTTATTCACACTGGGCGGAGACCTCACTCCTTAACAGTAGTTTAATATCGGAAAATTTTAAATTTTAAACCATCAAACAATAATCCAGTCGTAAAGAAAGAAAAAACTAAACAAAGGATATTAAATCGATATCTGAATTCGTAAAATCAAACCTCAGGACCTCAAATGTCTGGACAGCCTCAAGATTCCAGCTCTACCTCAACCTCGTCCAGCCTCAAGTCGACCTCCAGCTCGACTGCCCGGTCGACCCCCAAACCGACCAAAAAGTCGAAAACCAAATCAAACTCCAGGTCAAAATCGAGATCAAGCTCGAGGTCAAGTTCGGGCTCCAGATCACGTTCAAGTTCAGAAGCCAGCACCAGTTCCAGTGCGAGTGAGGAGGAATTGTCTGAACTCGAAGTCGACCCACACTATGTTAACTATGTAAGAACAAAGGGTAGGGGTCAACAGATGGCCGGTTATGAACATTATGATCCGAACACATTTGGAAAGAGAGGAGAGCCGAAACAGTTTGGACAGAAGGTCGGGGAAACAAAGGAAGGCAAACCTATAAAGAAGTACCCAGACATGTCTCAGAAAGCTCATGGTGATCCTGGCTATGATTTGGAACATCCGTCAGAATCGCCTTTGCCAACAGTCTCTGACCGGAGAGCTGTTTATGGCGACCGATATGGACTGCCGGTGTCAGGTACTGCACAATGGTACAGCTATTTTCCAAAGTGGGAACATATCGGTGACCAACTCCTGGAAGAAATACCTACCGATTCACCGCTCCTTCAAATTGAGGTAGAGTTCTGTAGACAACACGGCATTGAGTTCTTTGAGTTCTTAGGAAAGGGAGGCTATGGTACGGTCTGGCGCTGCACATCAACCAAATTCGGCACTCGATCTCTAGCCTGTAAAGTGTTGAATCTGAAGGACTTCAAAGAACAGAGCTTTCAAGTTAGGGAAGGAGTGATTCACATGCTCTGGGAAGTTGATGTTATGAAAGGTGTGCCGATTCACCCGAATATTGTCCGATCTGAACACGTGTTCCACGTCCACGAACCCGAGACTGGCTTTCCTTACATGCGATGTCTTATCTTCATGGAGTTTTGCCAAGGAGATGTGCATGGTGAAATAGCAGGTAAACCCGACAAGAAATACAGCGAAACCGAGGCCCGAGTAGTGGTGAAAGATGTTTGTCAAGGGCTGAAGCATTTGCACGATCACAATGTGGTTCACTTTGACATTAAACCCCGAAATATCATGTATACGTTTGACCAGAGTGGCCGACGGGTCTACAAATTGGCTGATTTAGGTCTGGCAAAGAAGTTCCCAATGGGTGGAGAGGCTAAGATCGGCCTTGCTATGGGAACACCTCGTTACAAAGCACCCGAACTCAATATTCCGGTCCCTTCTGACGCAAAGAAAGCTGACATTTATTCTTTAGGGATTACTTTAGTCGAGTTTGTGATCGGCAGACCTGATATGAGGTCGTGCAGAGACGATCTCTCTTCCCCGATGTCTACTTTACCCAATTTGACCTCCAAATGGAAGCTATCCTCACAATTGATAGGTTTGATGGTAAGAATGATCACCAGAAATGTGATCCGTCGGCCAACAGTTGACCAGCTATTAGGCGATCCCTGGATCAAAGCCCAGTGATCTACAGGTGATTAGGTAAGTACTTCTCCAGAGATAAGTACATTTTCAGCTTATTATTAAGAGATTATTAAAAATCAGTCTAAAACGAGATCTATTAATATCCGTTTTACCCAATGAGCGAAAGGCATCAGTAAAAGCATCAAGTTAGAATTTTTAAAGTGATGATAAATACATGAAAATATATGTTTTGCAAGATATTGATTACGAACATCATAATGAAAAGGTCGTAGGTTTAAATGTCGATGAGTTTTCAATGGAAATATTATTAATTCATATCGGTTATTTACTTTAATTTATCAGTTTTCTTTGATTTTTAATTATAAACTATTGGCAGAGTTTATGAACATTATTAACCGCGATATTTAATTTTCATTAAAGAGCATTTTATTCGTCTATGGACTGGAGTTATAAATCTCTACGTTAAATCACCAAAAAACACATCATAAACTACTCTTGGCAATTGGATAGGCAAAACTCCTGTTTTGTTCACTTGTAATATCCTTGTTAACTTTAATTTAAAGTTTATTGAATTTCTATAACCTTTATTAATGTCAATCACAATAATATATGATTGAAATAAACTCCTCTTTCAATTAGTTCTTTCTTTTGCCATCTCTTGTGTCTGCACTACTATTCTATTAGTCAGACTCTGAAGATATTGAACGGTTCGGTAACCTTTGTTTGATCGAAGAGTTCTATCTCTTCATTGTCTGCCATTTCTCTATACTTCTCTACATTTTTATCGTTGTAGATATCGTATAGCCATTGGTTCGGATGACTTACCGGCAAATTTCTGAATACAATCCAAACCGTGTATTGCCGGCTCTCCATTGGAGCAGTGGTACTATCGAGTGCTTGAGATGGCGGAAGTTCTCCAGACGTAAGTCCTTCAGACGAAAGTTCTTCAAACAGTTGTCCTTCAAAATGAATTCCTTCAGACGGAAGGCCACTCATCGCTGAAGATGTGTCAAATAGAGGAACTGAAGATTCCATAGTTGATGGCACTGTTGAGGGGCCGTGACTTGGGATTGCACTCTCAGTACTCTCAGACGATGAAAATGAGATCACTGGTATAGTTTTCCCAACTTCAGTAGTGCTGACTTCAGTGTCCGCTTCAGTAGTTTTTGCAGTACCACCAACAGTAGGTTCACCGATGGCCTCACTTTCGGGGGTTTTAGAGGCCTCTAATAATGCTTTGTTAGCGCTCTCTTCTGAATCATACAAATCGATGAAACCATCGAACCGGAGCTGAAGAAGTCGGGCCAAACTCAGTGTATTGAGTTTCTCTTTCATTGGACCTAAAGATTTGTGAGTTCTAACTGTGAACCACCAAGTTCTCTTCAGATCTATATCCGGTCTAGCTCTTGTATTACGTAGATCGAAATAAGTTCTGATTTCCGACCGTAGCTGTTGATCAGTATAGGAGGCCTTCCTTGCATTTCGGACTACCGAGCATTCTTCTCCCTCTCCCGGAGCCCTCAACCTGTGCTCTTCAGGGTGGCTGATAACCGTCCATGGATTGCCCCAAATAATTTCACCCGGATATTTTTCACTACATTTACCGAAGGGAATGTAGTATATACATTCGTTTTTCGGTAACCTTTGTTTGATCGAAGAGTTCGATCTCTCCATTGTCTGTCATTTCACTATACTTCTCTACATTTTGATTCTCTTCATTTAAAAATACTCAATGAAATGATAAAATTTTAATTTGTTTTGGAAATAGACTTCTTTGTAAAACAAATATTTGGTTCTTCTGCTGAACTGCTGTTCATATCTTTAATTTTGATTCGGTTTCAATTCCTATTCACTAATTGATGAAACCCTTTGAGCTCTGAAAGGATTGCCGACTCCCTTATAGAGTTCAATCTGTCCATCGGTTCGAAGATCCAAACACTGCCTCACATTTTTCTGATTGTATTCAATGAATTTCCATCCATTGTCTCCTTCTTTGAGAGGGTATCTGAATATAATCCATTCGGTTTTCGGACCGCTTTCCTGCCTTACTTGGGCTCCTTCGGTGTGAGTTTGAGTGGAAGTTTGGTCTGTTTGGTCCATACGTTGAGCCGATTGCGAATGAGCACTGCCTACCGGTCCGGATGTGTCTCTGTCTTGACTTTTTGCTCTTTGATCCGACGTTTTGATCGATGGAGTCATTGAAGAAGTCGAGGGAGGGATTCCAGGACGTAAAGTTGGAGGCAACTGACGCATTAGGGGTTTTCCTCCAATGGGCCGATCCGTGCCTTTTGATGGGCTTGGGATTGAATCTGAACTCTCACTACTGTCAGACGCTGGAGATGTGACCACTGGTATTGTTTTCCCAACTTCAGTGGTGCTGACTGTGTCCGCTATAGTGTCCGCTTCAGCCGTTTTTGAAGACACACCAACAGTAGGTTCAGCGTTGGATTCACTTTCATTCGAGATATCAATAATTTCAGGGCCATCTCCTGAAGTCTCACCTTCGGGAAGAGTGGGATCAGTTGCGGCTAATAATGCTTTGTTAGCGCTCTCTTCTGAATCATACAATTCAATCAAGTGATCGAACCGGAGCTGAAGAAGTCTGGCCATATTCAGATCATCGAGCTTCACTTCCCGCTTTGGGATATTTGGCCGATCTCTAACTGTATACCACCAGGTTCTTTTGAAAAATACCCTCCTGTCCAATGTCTTGGCACGTAAACCTAATCCCGACAGATATTCCTGGGTTTGAATCATTAATTGTTCATCTGTCAACTCTTTTGCATCGAGTGCCATCACATGTTCCTCTCCCTCTCCCTCTCCCTTTCGCCTCAACGGGTGTTTCTCGGGTTGGCTAATGACAGTCCAGGGATCGCCAGTAATGACTTTCTCATAGACGATACGGTTCTCAAGATATTTGGTGATATTATTGAGATAAGTGTCTTCGTTGACGATGTAAAACACTTGAAAGGTATTTGTGATATGATTTGGAAACGCGATGTAAATCACTTTCTTTGCAACCGAAATCTGGGGTAACAATTCCATCATTTTAAGTCTTCTGTTTCTTTGAGCAACGAGCATCTTCTTCTCCTCTTGAGAACGTATTGGCGCCATAGCTTTGGAGGAATATCTATCGATAGTACTATTGGTAGACACAAATTATTTGAAAAATACTGATGTTTTTTAAATTAAGAAGTGATTGTTGTTTTGGAACATTTTAACCAAAATGCTTAAAATTCTAGTTTAAATGCTTGACAACTATGTATTAAAATGTTAAGAGATTACCTTTCAAGTTCTTTAAAATTTCAAAAGGTGAAAGTAATGTTTTATCAAATTTTCATCCCATCAATAGAAAATCATAGAAAACAGGGATAAAGTATCATAGTGAGGGATCTATACAAATGTGATTTCCTAGCTTGTTTTGAAAATACACTTCTTATTAATATTTGGTAGTTTGCAAAAGTCTTCGCAATAGTTTTGATGAACTGCTGTTCATATCTTTAATTTTGATTCGATTTCAATTCCTATTCACTAATCGATGAAACCCTTTGAGCTCTGAAAGGATTGCCGACTCCCTTATAGAGTTCAATCTGTCCATCGCTTCGAAGATGCGAACACTGCTTCACATTTGTCTGATTGTATTCAATGAATTTCCATCCATCGTCTCCTGTGTTAGGGTATCTGAATATAATCCATTCGGTTTTCTGACCGCTTTCCTGCCTTTTTTGAGCTCCTTTGGTGTGAGTTTGAGTGGAAGTTTGGTCTGTTTGGTCCATACCTTGAGCCGATTCCGAATCAGCACTGCCTACCGGTCCGGATGTGTCTCTGTCTTGACTTTTTGCTCTTTGATCGGACGTTTTGATCGATGGAGTCATTGAAGAAGTCGAGGGAGGGATTCCAGAAAGTGAGACAATGGGCCGATCCGTGCCTTTTGATAGGCTTGAGATTGATTTTGCACTCGTAGTACTGGCAGACGGTAAAGATGTGACCACTGGTGATGTTTTTGCAATTGTTGTCCGTTGTGTGTCCGCTACAGGAGTTTTTGCAGACATACCAACATGAGGTTCAGCGAAGGCCTCACTTTCAGATGCTTCTGAGGTATCACTATCTGAGGCCTCACTTTCGGTGGCTTCAGAGGCCTCTAATAATGCTTTGTTAGCGCTCTCTTCTGAATCATACAAATCGATGAAACGATCGAAACGGAGCTGAAGAAGTCTGGCCATAGTCACGTTAGTGAGTTTGACTTCCCTCTTTTCCAAAGATGGCCGATTTCTAACCGTAAACCACCAAGTTCTCTTCAGATCTATTTTATCCATTTTATATTTTAGATTAGGTCCTTTGAGATATCTTCCGATTTCCCCCCGGAGTAGTGTATCGTCACGAAGTAGTGTATTGGCCTCCCTTGACTCGAGGACTAACGAGCATTCTTTTCCCTCTCCCGGGGCCCTCAACCTGTGCTTGGTAGGTTGACTGATAACCGTCCATGGGTCGCCCCAAATAATCTCACCAGGTTTTTTTCTAGCATTATTCGCGAGAAAAAAGCGATTTTTGCCCTTTTCATCATCGGCCACAATTTGAAATACTTGTGTAGTACCAGTGATGTGTTGGGGATACCCGATGTAAAGCAATTTTTCTGTATTGCCATCATTTTTCAAACGGATAAGGTGGTAGGACATTACATATTTCCTTCTATTTGCTTCTGCGACGAGGTCTGGATCTTCCAGTTGTTCTGGAGGCATGTCTGACGGTGAAGATGTGACCACTGGTGGTGTTTTGGCAGTAGTGCTGACAGAAGTGTCCGCTTCAGTGGTTTTTGCAGACACACTAACAGGAATTTCAGCGATGGCCTCACTTTCGGGGGGTTTTGAGGCCTCTAATAATGCTTTGTCAGCGCTCTCTTTTGAATCATACAAATCGATCAAACCATCGAACCGGAGCTGAAGAAGTCGGGCCAAACTCACTGTATCGATGTCCACTTTCATCTTTTTGAAAGATGGATGCTTTCTAACGGTAAACCACCAAGTTCTGTGCAGATCTATCCTGTTTTTAAATGTTTGAGTTGCTCCCTTGAGATACTTTGTGATTTCCGTCCGAAGCTGTACATCGGTATACATGGCCTTCCTCTCATTGAGGACTAACGAGGATTCTTCTCCCTCTCCCGGAGCCCTCAACCTGTGGTCTGTAGGTTGGCTGATAACCGTCCATGGATCGCCCCAGATAATCTCACCGGGATGTTTTTTCTGTTGTGATGCGATAATTTTGCGAGCTCTCCCTTCTTCATCATCGGCCACAATGTGAAACACTTGGGTATTATCGGTGAGATGTCTGGGAAACGCGATGTAAAGCAATCTGTTCTCGTTGAATTCAATTTTCAATTGGGTGAAGTAATTGAAAACAATGTTTCTTCTATCTCTTTGTTTCCTGACCTCTGGTCTAAGCTGGTCCCGACGTGGAGGCATGTTTGACAAGATATGACACAAATTGTCTTTTCGTACAAAAATATATTTTCAAAACTATTATCGATTCTTATTATTGTTATTTTTTCATTTTTCGAAATTTAAAAAACAAATTTCTGGTAACTGTTATGAACCGAATCATTCGAAACACTTTCCGAATCATTAAAATTTAAAAGTGAATAAATTTGTGAATTTGGAAATTCTAAACAACAATGAGATTTTCAAATACAAAACGAATTAACGGGTTATAGTTGGAGTTGCTGAAAAAAGAACTCGCGCGCAAAGAGAGGGCCGCGAAGAAGAGGGAACAAGAAGTCGAGAAATTGCGAAAAGAATTGATGAAAGAGAAGAATCTTTTGGAAATGAAGAAACAGGAATTGGATAAAACTGAAAAGGATTCGGCAAAACGTAAACTTCGGTCGTCACCGATCTCGGGCTCCAACGACTGCAAACGTCAGTGCAAAGAGGAAGAGAAGAATGTGATCGAAAACCTATTGGAATCGGAACTGATTTGTTCGATTTGCTCGGAATACTTCATCCAAGCGGTAAACCTGAACTGTTCGCACACCTTCTGTGAGCAGTGCATCGAAGAGTGGAAGAGACAGAACGATGACGACGCTGTCTGTCCGATATGCCGGCACCCGATCGAGAACCAGAACCGTCAACTCGTTTTGGATAACGTGATCGACCAATTCATTACTCAGACAAAGCCTAGTCTTGTCGAGCATCGAAAAAAGGTCGCGGAAGAGCGTAGGAAACGAATGGCCAAAAAGGTGTCCCACAATCAGAACAGCGGAACCTCAGCGGTCATCTCGTGGTCTACCGATGATTCGGATTCGGACTCAGATATCTCTGATTCGGACGACCGCTTTTATGTGGACTCGTGGGCACAATCGATGCAATCGTGGGCACAATCGATGCAATCGTGGGCACAATCGATGCAATCGAGGGCACAATCAATCGATGTAATGGATGTCTCAGATATTTATGTGAACTCGTCGGCCAACCTATCAATCGATGTCATGGATGTCTCAGATATTTCCGATGACTTTGATTTGACTTCTTCTCTGAGTTCGACCTCTGATTTAGACTCAGACTCTGATTCTGATGACTCGATAGACAATACCAGTGGTAGTGATTCGGATGATTCCGATCTTTCCGTTGTGACCGTTGATTAGTTTTTTGTGTTGTCTTCAAATTTGATTTTTATAACCACTTATAAACAAATTTCAAAACAGTCTGCGATTTACGTAACCACTGGTCATATGCTTTCACAGCGTTTCAGAATTATTTCAATTAATGAACTGTTTTTCAATATTATATGCTTTTTGAGGAAAATGCAGATAATTATCCGTTTTGTAACGCCTCCCCTGACCTCCGAACAGACCCCTGTGCGGGGGTTAGGGGTCGCTCATATCTTTTATGATCTAATTTTAGTCAAAATTGTTAAATTTATTCAACTTTTGTATCATTATTTCGCTTCCCTTTCCTTCTATTCGTGTCTTTATATCCAATACTCTGTGCTTTCATTGCAGACAAACACTAAAAATATTTTAATTTCAATTGAATTTTGAATTCGATTTTATTTAATTTCTTCAAATCAGGAGAAAAATGATTAATCGATTGACTTTTGTTCAATCATTGAATACGTTTTGTGTCGTGAACTCAACTTTAGGGCACAGTTTCGGTCGACGGGAACGCATAGAAGAGCTCCGAACCAACGGACAGGTACTCATTCCACACCTTTAAAGAGATCCGGTCTTCGACTGAGAAGGACTTCGATACCAATGAACGGTATATCGCTTGAGCGGTATATTCTGTCCGCTAATCATTGAAAAAAGGTTTAATTCCGAGGTTAAGGTCACAAATGATGCCAAAGGGTTGACATTTCTCGTCAATTGATAGTTGAGATCAAAATTACTTTTGGGCTTAACTTTGGGTTAATTTTTCGCTTTTAAATAATAATAAAATTGATTTAAATAATTGTTTTCTTAATTTATTGAAATTTCTCTCAAATGACAAATTACTAGATTATTAAACCAAGAGATCGACACTTATTTTGAATGGAATTTCGACGCAAAACACAAAACGTTTGATCAGTTCTACAACTGATGACTAGTCTTAAAATCAAATGAGTTTTGGTCTGAAAACAGGTCTAAAGTCTTATATCAATACAGTTTTGATCACAGAATCACAAATAGTCTGAAAATTATATAATTTAACTCAAATTAAATGAAAAACGAGTGAAAGAGTTATTAATCTTCGAAAACAATTTAAATTAATTAAAACTAAATAAACAAAAACTAAATGTTTTTCTTGTCTTCAGTGCCATCGTTTGGCGACCCGTCCGGAGGCGAGTCTTCGATGGCATTGGTTTGTCCGCCGTTGTGTTGATGCGCTTCGGCTGCCCTAATATCCTCTCCAGAGATGCCGAACTCATTGACTCGGGTCGGGTCGACCCGATATATCCATCGCTGATACAGAAATATGAGGAAAATAATGTCGTCCCGAAAGCAACCCAACCGATACATTGTCGGCATTTTGATGACGAACGCGAAGATATCATCAATGAATGTGTTTAGGAATTTGTAGGTCAACATTCGCCACGGAAGGTGTGCCACACTCTTCAGCTTGTAGTTTATGAACAACTGGGGCGTCATCATTATGAACCCTATGGGACGGTAGGACAGCAACCGATCAGATACAGAACAACTCAATCACTTACTCACCGAATGTAAGCAGAAATCCGTAAATCATGTTCAATAAGAAAGAATACCATCCCTTATGTTCGTTGTAGAGGAGAGAGTATATCGAATACCCGACCAAAAGCGGGAATAAAGCCCACGACAGGTATTTGAATGCCAACTGTTCGGAAAGGATCGGTAAGTATGGATCAAATTGAGAGATGACATACCATATCGTACTGACGAGTGGACGACTCAACATAAGAGCCCTTATCACTGAAGCTGATCCCAGGAAACACTCCAAACACTTTGTGCTCCCAATCGATATCAATGTTCACTACTTTCTTGATTTTCCACAACTCTATCAGAAGACCGATTCCAACACTGACTCGAATTACGAAGTTTGTGTCGTTATCCAAGACATAGAGCAATACTATCACCGATTGGAACACATTGAAGAACACCGAACGCACGGACAGGCCCTCCAATGAGCGCCGGTTTTTCCAAAATTGGATATCTTTGGGAAAAGAATTTGAGGTAAGATTTGGTGCTAAAACTCTCGAAAGAGTATACCATTCTTGAAGGCGAGGAACTCAAAGATGCTGTGCGTTATGGAAACTAAAACTGTAAGTCCGAGTAAATAGGGAGACGTCTCGAGGAAAGTCTCTTTGAGAAGATCCTGTTCGTCGTCGTCCTGTTCCATGAGGTCTGAGCCCATGAACGATGTCCAACGGGAACGCATAGCCTGTGCGGTGTATAACTGCCAGCGAAACATTGTTAACGGTTGAAATGTGATGTGCAAATCAATTTCCCTATTGGGCACAAATCAATGGTTTAAATGAGTTCAGTACTAGAAGTGAACATCACTTACTTCACGGTCTCATTGATAGGCATATAATCTCTCATAAGATTCCAGTAATCATTCACATATACAATGGGATAGTATTTTCCTGTTGTGGGCTCGAACTCCACGAACTCATCCAAAGGAGGCGGGACCTGACCCCTGACCCAAGGCGTGTGATCGTCGATGATGTTGATGGTGAGGTTCGGGTGCCAGTGGGAGAGTATTTCGTGTTTGACATTTAGCTCGAGTTTGCTCTGCTCTTCCTTAGAAGCGGCCGTTTCTCCGGTCAACAGGTTATGTGTCTTCTTATAGTACCTCTTCTTATATCTGTTCAGTTGTTTCCGTTTATGGATCTTAAATACATTTGAGTTAATGTCCGACGGATATGGCGTTTGTCCGCTCTTCACAACATATATGTGAAGCCAAAGAGTTCCGTTGTTTTGGACGTTCTTTTCATTAATAGATTAGAAGTCAATATAAAAGTATAATCTTTAATGAAAGGGACAGACCTTTGACAGCGAGACCTTCCCATCAGCGGTATATATGCCGTCACCGGTCGGCCCACTATTCCAATCGCCGTAAACTAACTGTTTCTG
>JAQGAJ010000943.1:0-11830 GCA_034689365.1 Liebstadia similis
ATCAAAATCAGGAGCATATCATTTCTCTAAGGGCCTTCATTCCCTCCCTTCTTTTATCTTCCCAAAATTTTTGGGAAAAAAGGAATTCCCAAAAGTGGGAAGATTCCCACTTCCATTTTCCTACCTAAGCTTATTTATTACCTCAAGAAATTTCAAACCATCAAAAACTAAATAACGGTAAAATTCTTGAAAGATATATTCTCATGGAAAATATAATGGAAAATATTTTCATTATTACATTTCTTTTCAAAAAAATTAGATATTTTTCAAATCAGACTGAAATTTGCGATAAATTCTATGACAAGTGATTTCCTAACATTGCAAATGAAGATATTTTATTACGTAATCTTTTATTGCCTATCAATAGTAAAATATTAAAACGCGATGAAAATGTCGAAAATGCAAATCAAATTGAAAGAAAGGATTTGTCATTTGTTGGATCAATGATTGCAAGTGAACGCAATGTAATGTAAAACTCACCCAAACAAGTGAATTCATCCTCGAGGTGTCCGACTCGACAGGTGGGACATCCGCCTAAAGGGATATGATTAGAGTTATCGGAGTTTCAATTTGTTTTCATAATCCCGATTGTAATTAACACAAAATCATTATAATATTTAATGAGAAATCGGTTTAAATTGGTTTAACATTTTTCAATTAAGACTTACCTAAAACAACGACAGTCTGTGGGGTCGGCTATGGATGAAAAGAACATATCGTTAGAGAATTAATTGAAAATCCAATTAAATTGAGTAATTAATGCAATTAAAAGATTCGGTTTTAACCAAAGGCTAAATATTTAGTTAATATTTTTTGAAACTCAATAATTAGTTGAACCCTAGAATCTAATCAAACGAAAACACTTTCGATGTAGACTTGGATTCGATAGCTATCTGTTAATTATCTGTTTCTCACTTTCACCAAACAAACAAAATGGGAATCCTTGTAAATCACGGGAATTTACCACTTCTCGACATTTTGATTTTCTTGACAAATAAATACCACTTGAAGTACCTGTTGCTGAATGATAAAGTGTGGTCCTTGTTGTGGAACCTGTCCCGGGATGTAAGGTCCACCCTGCTGGGGCGGCTGAGCCCAACCCGGCTGATTGGGGGCGGAGTAGGGCGGCGCTGGGCCCGTCTGAGCGGGTTGCCATTGCGGTTGCTGTTGTTGTCCTTGATTACCTGAAAATTTAGGAAATTGTGTTTAATTAGAATATTCTTCAGTCATAATGAATACCGTATTCAGCCATCGATTAAAATGAAGATATTTGATGACAATTAATGACAATTTCAACAATTTCGAGATATATTCTGTTATAAACGCCTAAAATATGTGCTAAAACACAAAAGCGTTTGTTATCTTTAAAGTATTATCAGTTACACAAGTTTTCGCAAAACCCTATACCCCGACGACTCTCCGCGAGTATGGGTTCGAACAATATATTAAAGGCTTTGCTGTAAAATAATAAAACGAAATTATTTACTCCTCTATCGAGTTATGAAAACATTTCAGTCAATAGTGAAACTCAATCGCTTTAAATGTATGGCAACTCCGAGGATATCGAGTTTACGGTAGTCGTCAATGTTTTCCATAGTGACTGAAGTTATCGCGGTTACCAATAGTAGAGAAATTACCGCTATTAACACATCTTCACTATCACCTAACCTGTGGCTTATATGTCACTTGACTTTGTCCTTTCAGTTATTATTCAAATTCAAATTGATTTCCAAATAATTTATTCTAAGGAAAGCATTGATAAGAATTTCATTTACAAGTAATTAATTCCGGAGCAGAATATTCTTTGTTCCCTTTGAAACGATCGTTCGATTGTGACAAACAAACAATAAAACAATTCAATAATTCTAAACTTGAATTAATTATCATATTATTTGGAATAATAAGATAAATAGAGAAACGACAATAAAATGTAGAATAAAAACAAGAATAAAATAAATAATTAAAAACAAGAATAAATCAGATCATTCTCAAGGGAAATGTCATTATGTTATCGTAAAACTGGCCATAAATCGCGAGCTGAACCCAAACGCAGCACTTCTTGGAGTAAATAAACTTCTTGGATATCCGCATAACTTCGTTGACAAAAGTTATGTCAATTTCTATTTCCTATTTGCAGAGCGTTAGTGCTGTTCATCACTGAATCTATTTTATCATTTCATTGTCTAAAGTCCTGATTTGTTGCCAAAGGATTATCGATGTCTTTACCGAAGAATACCGTTTATGTAAAGTTCAATGTTATTCTTGAAAAGAATTACTTGGAATTGAATTAACTGATTCTATCAATTCTATCATGTTATATGCAATTTAGAGCTTGAGGCCAACTGACAGTTATCAAGGATGACAAGGTCGACAATATCTTGCAATTCTTGTTGACATTGATGATACTTTAGGTGCAATCAGGAGCTCAACCAAGACTTATATTACGCCAATTCTTCTCTCTATTGGTTTCGACTTAACTAAAGAGTTAACGAATCGATTGATAAGAAGTAAAATTATATTAAACTTGACATTCAATAAATGATTGTAAACTCAAGAATGAGTTAAAACCGAAAACAAGATCACCTGAGCTCTACTCTCAGTTGAATCACTACTAAGTCAACACTTCTAAGCGACAATAAACCGAAATGTTGTTCCGCAATAGGAATAGGAATTACTTTCTTCTAATTTATTTATTTATTTGCTTTGAAATCATAAAATGTTTTTCCATTTCAACGGTTGATAGCAATGATTGGAAAAGTAATTCAATAAAAGCCGTTTGTTTGCTCGAAGGAGACATTCTTTGCCCGAAGAATGGAGATTATGATAACCCTTCCCTTTATATGGCATCGCTTGACAAGAATAAGTTGTGGTTAACTCGAATCATACCTTTCCTGATCGCCTCGACGTACTCCGAGACCGAGGCCAATGTCATCCGTGAAGCGGTCACTGAATTGGAGGCCCACTCTTGTGTCACATTCAAAGAGTTGACATCAGAACCCGATGGCGGAGACTATATCTTCGTCAGTGCTATCGATGGCTGCTATTCAGAGGTCGGCCGCAAGAATGGTAAACAAGACCTGAGTCTAACTCCCGATTGTCTCAACAAAGGTAAAGGTGTTGTGATTCACGAGTTTATGCACGCGTTGGGCTTATGGCACGAACACACGCGACCCGATCGGGACAAATATATTTATGTCGACAACGAAAACATTATTCCCGGCTTAGAAGGAAATTTCAAGAAAAGACCGCAAGAATTGACGGATTTGTTGGGCGAAGAATATGATTACTACTCTATAATGCATTACGGATTGTATGACTTCTCGGCCAACAATTTGGCCACAATTACCGTTTTGGACGAATCAATTGACGTGAAACAAGTCGGACAACGAAATAAAATAAGCGAATTCGATGAGAAGAAGCTGAAGAAGTTATATCAATGTCATATCGAAGAGTGCGGACAACCTGTTAAACCAATCGGGGGTTCATATACGGGAAATGACCAGAAGATCGGTTCAATCGTTAAATATGAATGCGAATCGGGTCTGACTCTGGTCGGAAGCGAAGAACGCTTCTGTCGGTACAATGGGAACTGGTCGGGACAGTCGGTGCAGTGCATCGACAAACCATTGCATTACTGCAACTTTGAAAGTAGCGATTCTTGTGGTTGGAGTTCAACCACTGCTTCCAAGTTTGAATGGCAACGAAGGAGTGGCGCCACTCCTCAGACAGACACCGGTCCTATCGATGACTTCACTTACGAGACAAGTCGTGGTCATTATATCTTCATTGAGACGTCTGCCCCACGAAGAAGAGGAGATATGGCCCGAACGAAGACACCTTATCTGAACCCTACTTCGGAGTCGGTCTGCGTTTCCTTCGCCTACTATATGTGGGGACAAAAGTTGGGAACTTTAAGTCTTTATGTCAGACACGAATCGGGCGATCAATTGGTTTGGGAAGAGAGTGGAAATCAGGGCCCGAAGTGGACCGAACAGAAACTGGTGGTCAAAGTCAAACCCAATCAAGCATTTAATCTGATTTTTGAGGGTATCGTTGGTCTGAGAGGAACGAGTGATATAGCTTTGGATGAGGTTCTGGTCGTTCACTGCGACCAACAACGGGCCCGATCTCAAGGGTTTAAACCAATTAACTTCAATTAATTGCTCGTTAATGCAAATCGTGGTACAAATGTATAAAACCAATAATTTATAAATTATAAATTCATATTTATCTCGACTGCAATTGATATCATTGATAAGCGGTGATAGCGATCGCGTCCATCACTCATCTGAGGGCCGACCCCCTAGTCTTGACCCGATATCCAACACCTGGTCATATCAGTCCATCTTATCTGTAGCTATGATTACAATTAATAAAACAAAGTTTTTACTACAATAACGCCTACAATGACTAAAGCCCTTCGAATTCTTGACAGATCATTGTGTTTATTAGATCCGTAGACGTGACCAGTGATCACATCAAGTGTTGATTCAGTTGATCGCGGGTTTGGTGACCAAAATGGTTGTGATTCTCATTCCATTGCTACTACTTTTCGGTTCATTAATTAGCGAAACCACAGAATGTAAGTAATATTGGTTTTGTATCGAGAGATAAATTGATTAATGATATCTGTCTTAACATTAATGAACTCGGTTTTGGCAACAAATTGGACGAAGAAATTGTGTTTAAATAACTTATTTAAAGATGGGCTCAAATTATGGTTCAATTAATGATTTTTATAGTTTCCATGAATTAAATTATCGTTTGATTGATTCGCTTCTATTGTTTTGGGCTTCTATTGAATGACTTGAGACGAGGATTAATGGTCTTCCGTTAACTGATAAACAATAGAATGATCGCAAACTACTAGAGTCTAGAGTCTAGACTATTAATATAGTTATTTATTAAGTTAAAGTCAACTGATTTTGTTGTTGCTCTTGGTTTTTGTGATCATTTATCTCAAGAAATACGTCTGAAAACGAATAATACATTTCTCTTCTGTCCAGACGTCTATTCAATGCCCGTATCTATAGTTTACCTAAAGTTAGGAAATAATATGAGCGAAGAATCTTTGGTCCGAATCGGCACATAAATTGAAAACACTGTGAATGACGGCCAACACCTCTCACAGCACTTAGACAGTGATGCTCAGGCAGGTTGGGTCGGGTCAGGAGAGGTCACCTACAGAGCAAATGCCACTTCCCTTCTCAGTAATGAACTGCTAATAATATTGAGACCAGTGATTGAGTGAAATGCAAATGATCTAAATGATGATCAACTGATGGTTAACTTCGATGCAATCAAATAATTCGGAGCCAAAAACGCCTCAAAGATTAGTGAACTGTGACATTGGTCGGCAAACATTGGGTCGGCCGACGAATATCCTGATCATCGTTATTGCTCTATTCAAAGTCAGACTTTTTTTTGGTCTACAATCAGACAATTGATTGCAAAGGGAAGGCAAATATCGTTAGGAATAGGGTATCGATGGGTGCCTTCGGGGCAGTCGAGAGTCAATCCATGAGAGGTCTACCCATTAGTAGACCGACTGTGAAAGGAATTTCTCAGACGTTGGCAAAAATAAGTGCCTCGTAGTTTGCCTTTGCCTTTGAAGCCCCTGTGCTGTCCCTGCGCTACCCTCGTCCTACCCCTTATTCCATTCCTCGAGCCATCTTTCCATCTTTCCACCTTGCGCATATTTCATTTTAATTGAAGACAACCGATAGACAGAGCAGTTAATTACAAATGTTATGAATTCAAAAATGTTTATCTCTAGGGTTTTAATTACTCTTAATATATCTAATCGACCATTTGATCTGAGAAGTGGTTTGGATAAAAATTTTAGAACAAATAAATTATAATCGAGGAAATACTGAAACCGAAACCAAATTGAGGCTAAATTATACCCAATTATGATCGAAATGAAAGTTTTGAATATTTTATGGAATATTATTTCAATAATGAGTTTTAATGAATTTTTTTTAGTAGAGAAGACCCGAAGAGAAGTGAGTGTCAGTTCATGGGATCACTGGAAACGCGAACTTTCCATCAAACTATCAGTCGGTGCAGAACCTGAGCCACCATTAAGAGGAAGAGTCGATTCGCCCAATGCTTCCAATGAAAAGGTTGTACTAGTTTTCGATGCAAATGCCGGTCCGACAACACCTCGGAGTCGGAGTCGAGTTGTGACGGATTACTCGCAATCGAGATATAGTGAGTCACTTAAGAGTGAAATCAAACAACCGTTCAATTGATTCAGTATTTCCTCATCGCTCAGAATCTTTGGCTATTGTCTGCTCGATCTCCACAATCATTGTACTGACGATCGGTCTCACAGTTCTTTATATTCATTATAAACGAGGAAATAATTCATCGCAAGAGTATCTCAATAGAGACGGATTCCAATTGAACACAATTTCAAATAATGTCAATTTGGATATCGGATTAGATCTCATGTCAGGCACTCATCACATGAACAGAGGAGTTATGGCTTTCGATGATATCACCGCTCAGATCATTGCCACTCATAAGAGGACCCAAAATAATAATAATACAAATGTTAATAATGACAATAATAGTGTTAACAAACAAATTTCAACTCTCCTGGTCTTATAATTTATTCATTGAATGTGCTTTTGGCGTGATTGGACGATTCGCCATCATGATAAACCATATTTAATTAAAAGAAAGTTCAGAACAGATAAGATTAATGTGCAAAACACCTATCGAATGCAAATTCGGTCAATTTGTTATTTTTCTATCGTTTATATCACTTATATATCGGCAATCATTCTGTAATATATTTTGACTCATTTTCGATTCAAATTATCTGAAAATTGTTTTTCAAAAAGCACTCAAAAATTTATGGAAATAAATGGAAAACACAGTCAAAGCGACAAAATTACAAACTTTTTTGAAATATGAACTAATTTATAGTTAAAAATCATTTTATGCGAGAATTCATATTTTAATAACTCATATGAGTCAGAGAGGGAGGAGAGAGAGAGAGAGAGAGAGAGAGAGAGAGAGAGAGAGAGAGAGAGAGAGACCGCACATCTTTAGCCGCGGGCAAAATCAGTGATGCATCGAATTCAAGGTTAGAATGAGAGCCAAACAAAACTTTCCTTACATTATGTGTTACCTAATAATTGATATAAAGGTATAATAAAGACCAATAGCATTGTGAGGAACCCATTATAAGACATCCATAAGACATCAAGGTAAATCTCATATGATGTTCAGGTGATATGTGAGGAATTAATTATTTGATTGGCGATTAGCTGTCAATGTATTTGGTTTTGGAGTTTCTTTAATTACCAGATCTCTAATGACTTAATGTTTGTCCCGAAACCAAAATATTTGAGATGTGATTCAAACTGACAGACAATCAAAATGTTTGTACAATTAATTTGAGACTTCAGTTAACAGTTGCGAACACGAGAGAGGCATCGGTTGTCTAACAGGTCATGAAAGACGAGATCATTTGAATCGGGATAACCAAAAGGTCGCGACCTTTCCGACTGAGAGCACACTATTGGGCAGATCCTTGAGTTTTGTGAATCCCTGACCTTTCAGTGACTTTTGGAATCCATTTAAATCTATTTATTTATATAATTCCAGATTCGGCTCAACTCTACCCCAAACCTGAGCCCATACTAAGAGTTCTGCCAAATATTTTTCTCACTCTTCCAACAGAAAGGAATCTCACAATACATGGCATCGCCAAGAGTGGCATCAGGTGCACAATGGGCTCACATGGGCTCAGGAGGGGATCCACCAAAACGTTTAGTCGTCCCAAAGATGTTCTCACTTATCGTCTCTTTGAGACACAACACAAGCCCTGCATTTTCACCGAAAGCATTTCGACACGAACTAAGGCAGCCCTAGAGGAAAATTATGCGCTCGCATAAGATTACAATGACCTTAACCTATGGCCAACCCATACCAGAGCACAGATCTCATTAAAAACGATCAGAATTATAATTTTTTCTCTTTCTTATGGGACCTAAAAAAGATTAGTCGAGAGAACTCTTTTTGATTACTTTAGTTGTAATACTTGAATCACGTGATCAATAAAAGTTACCTCGAAATTAGTTTTGGAGTTCACTACAAAACATAAATTAATTAAACAATGATTTTTTTTATAAATCTTCTGCTCATTAGCCAAAAGTGTCAAAGAAATAGTTATTCATTTGATTTGAAGAATAGGTTTTGTCCTAAAAATATTCGTTAAATGATTCGACGAATTGTTTGTGCCGTTTGTCAGCCAAACAGCGATTTTCAAGTTTGTGACACTAATTATAAGTAATGGTCGGAACCGACAATTCAGTCGATCCTAAGTCTGTATTCAAATATAATAATTCATATTTAAGAAGTCGAGTGTTTGTCAGTGAGGGCTGAGTCTGAGTCCGAGTCCGGTCTGAGCCATAAAGTGAGTGGAAATGCGGTAAAAGTTATTATTTTTGTAATCGATTGAACCGAAAAACTTGCAAAACATGGCTCAACACTGGGCTTAATAGCCGCTAACTCTGCAAAAGAGAGTCAGACCTCTGCAAAAAACATATTCTTGTAATACCGCCAGTGCTGGAGGACTGGCAGAGTTGTTCAGAGCTGTTCGGAGCTGTTCTCTATTGAATCAGTTGTCTGTGTCCTTGTGTTGGTTACGCCATTGGAAACGGTGTGTGTGTTGTGCGGCATAATAGCAGAGCAGAGGAGCAGTTCGTCAATGCTTTTGAATCCACTCCACAATACTCTTCACTCGATTGCAGTAGATTTCAGTTATCCTCAGAGTTGTGGACTCGACTCTACCCCTGCCTCTCGTCTCAGTGCCTCTCCTTTGCCTATCGTTTGGGCCTCGCATTCACTCTTTTTCACCAAAAGAAAACTTTTTGAAACTTTTCTTGATTTGAGTGTTGAATCAAATTCTCGATTATGTGATTGCTATCGACTCCCGACTCACTGTTGCGCCCATTGTCTGAACGGAACCACTATTTTATTCATTGAATGAAGTTTTTTGAAAATTTCCAGAATTGAAATTAATTTGAATGCATTGATAACACTATTCAATGCCATCTCTATCGCGATCATCCAATTTGAATGGTTAATGGATTACAAGCCAATTGTGTTCTGTTTGTGATTTAGTGTATAACCCGAGCGAATACTCCGTTCCCTTAAGACGAGGAAAATGTTTGTCACATATTTAATAAAAATCTATTTATTGTCAATCGCGTGGATATGTGTTAACTCTATGAGCAGTCATTCACTATTGCCTTCTCATTGCAATTACACAATCGATACGATCGATGCCATCACCAACTTTACCAATGGCTCGCTATTCGTGGCCAGTGGTCACTCATATTGGTCTTTGAGACCGCACGAGAAGCCCATCCACGCCAACGCCCTCCCAATCAGTGACCTCTTGGGTGAGGATGTGCTCGAAGTTGAGGCAGTGGTCAATCTCAAGATCAGAGCTGACCCGAGGAACAGAAAATGTGTTTCAGTCGACGAAAGACTTATATTTTACTCAAAGGTATAAATAGTTTTTCATTTATTTTTTATTCATTTCTTTTAAATTATTTTTTCTAATTAATTATTTATTTCGTAATATTTTCCGCAAACAATCAAATAATTATCACTCAGTTTATTACAACTTTTATTTATTCTCAATTCGCGACACAATATTATCACAATTTAATGAACATTACATTATATTTTTAAAATTATTTTCAAATTACAATTGTCTTTGAAATAATTGTTTTCAATTTAGAACGACCTTACCTTTAGTATTCATACCTTGAGTAACCATACCTTTCCTAAGCATACCTTTCCATACCTTTGCTTACCTTCCCATCAATGCTCACAAAAGTCCCACAATTGTTAACTTTTGGCTCGATTTCATATATTTTGAACACTTTGTTTGCTCTTTACTCGTATATCAGGATTGAGGACTAAAAATAGTCTACAATTTAAAAGTATTATTAATCTTATGCTTAAATATATAGTTATTTTATTTTTATCTCTCAAACTATCATCTCTTATGTCAATTCCACTTATATTCAGCGTTTTATTAGCGCTAAAATCTGAAAAATATGGCGTCAGATCAGGTATTTCTAGGTTTTGCCGCATATTTTATGCCAAATGATTTGAATTTTTAATCATGAAATCATTTGGTATTTGAAAAACAATGATATTTTGTTCAAAAATCCTAAATATTGCGGTTTTTTTCATCCAAGTTGAGTTCAACAATAATTATATCGGTTTAGTTAATCAAACCTAAAATATAAACAATTCTCAACTCATAAACAAATTTTGTGTAATAAATCGTTTTGTCATCGAATCGATTAATGAATAATTTGAGAATATTTCAAAGGATTTATGGCTTAAACCGATCGATGAACACAATTATCGATTGAATCTTAGATTCTTTTGAATTATTGATAGACAGCTGAGAATGTTTTGGTGAAGAGTAGTGAAGAGTTCAATAGACTCGGCATTGGATTTGAATACGAATACAATATGAAGACATAAATTAGCATTTATTGCATTTGATTGCCATTGAAATTAAGCGAATCAAAGCCTTTGATCAATGATTATACGCCTCTTATTCCACACGAATTATCCTAAATTGAAATTATCAGTCAATTTATTTGACTTTCGGAGACATACAAAAGAAATGCTCGATTTCATGGCTTTTGAATATCTGGCAAATGTGTGACCGAACAGAAACAGATGCATAAAAAAGTAGAGACGATATGATCAGATCGTGGATCATATCGTCCGATAGTTTTTAGTTTAAAAATAAACTAAAACTTATTGTCGAATAAATAAATAGCATTTTTATTATATCTCCGGTCCTATGATTTTAGAGGAATGAGACATAAGTTTTGATTTAGAGACCAACAAAAGTGAGGGCCAATCGGTTTCGTCTGAATAAACTAAAAGAACTCGTTTATGATGTGCACTAAAACTTCAAAAAACGCTTTTCTCGCCTCCGATTAGAGGCCGGGAGTTATGAAACGAATAATAATATTTCGAAGAAATTTTTAGCTAATTGTCAGTCATTAAAGGCGTGCCATTAATACCATTGATTGCTATTTTATATCTCAACGAATTCACAGCTCAGAAATCAAGAAATCAATTACTATATCACTGTCGCTAACCTTGTTATTCGACATTAACGCGCAAATCAAACCAATTTTAATATTTATCAATTCAATTACTATTACTTCACTTATTTACCCAATTATTCAAAACGATTATTGAAAGAGATTATCGAAATTTTCCCCAATATTTATATATTTTTTGTTTTGAGGAAAAATCATTTGCAAAAACTTGTTTTTCCGTAAGTGTTGACCACTTTTTGTTGTCGTCATTATCTCGCGGGTCATGACTGCCAGAGCACAGACTCTCAGAGCCATCGATACATCGATTTTGTTTCCAATCAAATCTTCAATTCCTTCGAAGTTAACCAGAATTTCATTTCACACATCAATAGCCAATCGTTTTGACACTAATTTAGACATTTTTTATCATTTAATTTTCAACATTCTGTTAATGGAAACGTGTTTTTCGCAAACAAATCCTATTAAGTCTAATAGTCGTTGAAATTTTGATCAATTTCTAGTCTCCTATCGACCGACCGGTAGTAATAGAAACGGAAAAACAAGTCTGAGTTTTGTTTCATTCGAGAGATCATTGAATTTATTATTTCATTTCGTGATTCGCGGCTCTGAATGCTCTCAAATACAGAGCTCTTCGTCCGACCAAATGAACAAAACTAATAAAAACAGTTAATGACATCCAAAACATAACTTAACATTCATTATAATGC
>JAQGAJ010000944.1:0-11825 GCA_034689365.1 Liebstadia similis
CGTTTATGACTTAATCCATATATTTTATCTTAATTTGAGATAAAATTTTGAATTTTAATTTAAAAATTAGAATAAATGCGATAAATATTTTATTTTTGCTTTTTTTTTAATTCCTGTGTTTCGCTCAACCGGTTTGTCAACAGAACCTAATCAAGAATATCTTGAAATAAAGACCTCGAATAAAGTTATTTTTCAAAGAGGAAAAAATAAAATAAAGTGTCAGAACGTTTGGACGAGTTTTGTGTTTGTTTTGTCGCTCTTATAATAGTAACCTAAGAACCGGAGGGAACGTCACTCCAAGAAAACCGGATGTCGTTTAAGGGTCTCTAATAATTCATAGCTACAGTGAAACCTATTTTTAGAACAATTTTTGATACTTTTGGTCAAAATATGGCTTTAAATGAAATCCGCGAACAATTTGTTTGTTTTCTCTCAGATTAATCCACACTTTCTTTGACTAAAACTTACCTTAAATTTTTGAGAATAAATTCAAAACTATTGGAAACGATTTGACTGATTCTCCTGAAGTGAGTCCAACCCGAAAGCCATCTGCGCTCAGGTCTGATGAGAGACTTCCCTTTATTTCTTATGCAATAACTTTTCTCACGAGAAATAAATGCATCGATAGTTAGACCCTTTGGTCGACCCTTTGTCTCAACTAATCATTGATCGCTCGATCACTCAAATGATTATAATTTAATTTTTTAATTGAAAAAATCTAAAGCGTTATCGACATTACAAATGACGTCATTTTAAATATATTTATAATTATATATAAATATTTATAATTTACATAAAAATCATTCAAATCATTAAATTAATGACAATTTGCAGAAATATTGTAAATTTGAGATATAGTTCGGTATTTGATTCAAAAGTAATCATTTGTTCCATAAATTAAATTAGAAATTGTGGTTCATTTGAAAAAACTAAAGTTCCGAAGAAAGAGTCCGAGAGTGAGGGCACCGATAGCACCGGCGGCGCCGTAGATCAGCTTCGAGTGGCTCTCGCCTTCCGGTCGGCCAACTTTGTCGCCGGCGAACTCAATCACATACTCCTAAACAATAACAAAGACATGAGAAATGCAAAGACAAGAAGTGCTTTGAGTCTAACCAGTCCTCCGTTGTCTGCTATCCATTGGCTCAGATGTTGTTCCATATAAGTGGTCATCCAATGCGAAACTTCGTTGACAAGAGTCGGGAAACCGTTTTGAACGCACGTGAAGGCGAACTGAGAGCCGAACACCAGATAAGTGATAATATGATTCCATTTGATCCCTTCGATGAACAACTCGTTGGACACACTGTTGAATGTGGAGAATGCGGTCGACGGACTCAGTTCGAGCCGATCACACATTGCGGTCAACTGTGGTTCATATAAGTGGACGTACTGTCGGCCCAAAGCCTTCAGTGAGTCCACGATTTTAGTTCTTTGACTCGCACTCAGAGAGAGGTTCAGATGGGAGTCATTTGAGACACCATTTGTGGCATCCGGTGTCCAATCGTATCCCTTCAGAGACAATTGGAAGCTCAAGAACTCGTTGATAATCGACTGAAGGGAACACTCGTTTCGGTGGCCATTGACTGGTCTGAGGTCTGGAGCGGAGGACCCGTTAGTTGCCATCACTTGAGTTCCAATTGTTCGCAACCAAAGAGACAATTGATATCACATTAAGTCTTCGCGATTAAGTCATTTAAAAGCAAACAAATCACAGAAAGTTGTGTCAACTATCAGGTGATGTCTGGGATGTGTTGGATGTGTTAAATGTCTTCAACACAGGTATGTATGGACAGCACAGGTATGTAAAGGTCGACAAACTATCAAATATTTCAGTGCATTCCCAGCACTCAAAGCAATGGATACCAACTCAACAATGACTCAAACTTACCATCAATTATGTCATAAGTGGTCATCAATTGTCCGATAGATTCACTTCCAATCTCAAGACCTCTTCGCACGTCATTACTGTGTTCTCCCCTAAACACCAAACCCGGGCTCTCAATGGCCTCTCATTGGGTTAGCCTTTGGTCTGACATCCAGTGAACGGCACAACCGTTTCAGAGCTCGCCTTTTGTTGACTCCCTTTCAGCGAAGCATTCCTTCGAGGGATACGTCACTGGAGTTGAGATCAGTTTGGGATCGGTTTGGGATCAGTTGGGATGCGATAAGTGTTACGCGACTGACTCAGACAAACATCAATAGACCATCACTTATGCCATACTTAGTCGAGGTTAGGATAGTATGGCATAAGTAGTGAAAAGTTGGCCACAAATCCAGTTTTGCAGAGACTCTGACACCACATCTGAACCATTCATTGCTCTCAAACCAAACCAAACAATTAATTCAAACAAATATTTTGAATTCATTTTAGAGTCAGGAATGCATTGAATGACCGACCGGTTCCTTATGAACACAACTCAGACCTGTTATCACAAATCACTATCACTTGAATTTCAAGTTATCTAAAAACAAATTCAATTCACAGATAGTTATAGTTATTATCATTGAAATAATATTTTCAACCATTGGAACAATTTCTTCAATCAATCGATTCCATCACTAGTTTTAAACCATATTTTAAACAAATTTTATTCTGAATTACAAATGCTTTACAAATATTTAAATTTATATAAATTTTCAGTAATATCTCGAATCAAAAGCCCTTTTAAAAGAGAAAAAATATTACTTAAGACTAGAAATAGATATGAAATCCAAAACATTATATAAAACATTGCATTATTCGGACAAAAGTTGCGATTATTTTAAAAACAAAACCAAAACTCAACGCAAAGACAATCGAATCAAAGATCTTCAGTAATCATCAAAGTTTCCGTCGCCATAATCATCGTTGTAGTCATCGTAATAATCATTTTCTTCTTCGTTGTCATAAAAATCGATATCAAAGTTGTCCAACACATCCATATCTTCGGGTCCACTGAAGTCTCCCTCGTGACCGGCGGGCCATCCGTGTTGGCAGTCGTAAATGCAATCGTCATAATCTGAAAGGATTGTCAGGTTCTTCGGCAAATCATTCTTCAGCCCTTCCATTGAAACGTTTGTGTCGATCACATCCAAATAGAACTTTTCTTTTGGTGATGTCTTCGCTCTTTCGATGAAAGGCTCTGCCGTTGAATTCGAGATATAAGAACAGTTATGAAGAACTAGTTCTCTGAGTAGAGGACATGAAGTAATGACAATATCGATCTGATCGGTGATGTTTAAGCAATCTTTGAGATCCAAATGGCGAATGTATTTCATTTGCGCGATCGCATACATTCCCGAACCGGTCAAAGAGTTGGCGCCTCTGATCACCAGCTTTTCAATGCGGACGCAATGTTTGCGCAACTCTTGAAGGGATTCATCGGTGATCGCAATGTTGTTCATTGAAGACAATTCTATAGTTAGTTCAGTAAGTTTTGTCTCTTTGAGAGATCGAACCAAACCAATGAAGTCCTGTTCAGAGAATCGCGAAGAATCTGTTGTTTCGAACTCAAGAATTTTCAATTTATTCAAGTGTTGGAAAGCTTTGATATCACAGATGGAAGTAAACAAAGAGACTTTCAATCGTTCCAATTGTTTGAGATTATCACCGATTAATGTCAAGACTTCTCCATCTCTTATGTCAATCATAAGTCTTATTATATTTCTTCCGTTTCCACTGCAAAGACCTTTGATAGTCATGACATCGAAAACTTGGCTGTCGATGAGATTCAATTCCGTTATCTTCGGTCCCAATAAATGCAAATTTGGTTGCGATATCTTATCGTTTCTTGAAATGTCGACGATCTCTAAGTTCGGCGAATCTATAATACTATTGATGGCATTTTCGGTTATACTTCGGGAAACTATTTTCTTAAGATTTTTGAAGAAATTGGCGTTTTTTATAAACTCTGCTTCAAAATAGTCAAATGTATCGAAAAGGACAGTGAAGTCCATTGATTGCAATTGAGTGCAATTCGAGACAATTGTGTCCACAATATTGTCTGTCATCTGATCCTCGGTATCGGACGGAAAGACACCATAGAGTGTGATGTTTTTGACATTTGAACATTTGTTTACAATAAGACAGAAGTGTTTACTCGTGAGGTCGTGAGCCCCGAGAGTCCGATTGTCGAGCAATGTCTCCGATTTGAAAGACTTGTTCACACAATCTGACCATTTTCGACAGACCAGACCGAGTCTGAGCCGATCCTTCAGTTTGAAATACCCGAAGATCTTCATTAATTCATAATCACCCAAAATCTCAATCGATGTCGAGGATTGTGGCCATGAGTTGTCATCGGGTATGTCATCAATTAAGTCTTCGGGCGTCTCATCGGTCGGGTCGGGAGACCAATGGCCCCAATCTGTGTCCGACATAACGGCGATCACTAAATCTGATTCAAAGCCAATACAAACGACGAAATGGTAAACAAAACTTGAAGTGAGAGCTAATCGCAAATCACGTGATTCGCACTCTTTTGATAAATTGAGCGCCAATTTCACCGAATTTTACTAATATTTTACTAAATATTTGCCAAAAGTTTTCACAAATTCAAAGTTTGATCATTGAGTGATCAAAATCAGAGTTCAATCGAAAACTTATTATTTTTAAAATATTTTTTATTGTAATTAAAAATACAATTTTTCTGCGATAGTCATCGAAATATTTAAGCAAACGATCGGATAATATGAATATAATATACATTTGAATGAAATGAAAGTCAAATCAAAGCAAAATTTTTGTCAAATTTGCATAATATGTGAAATAACTTATGTTTAAATCGAAGCAAAAACGACTAAATATTAATAAATGAATTTGAAATCATAACAAAAGATATAGCATTGAAGTGAGGATCGGGTTATCATTTCCTTAAAGCTCTTTTGCAGTTCTTCTTGTGTCCGATATGCCAGTGCTGTTGTTGACACTCAACAGAACAGTAACTCGTATTCCAACAACTGATACAGAAAGTGATCGACAATTAGTTTAAATTTTATTACAATTAATTAAAGACTAACCAGTAATAAATGGATTCGTTCTGACAAACGGCACACTATAATAGAAATCAAGATTAGAAACCGATCAGAACTATACTAACGACCGAACCCATTGTTTCTTTTTGATTTCGGACATCTCTTCTAAATGTTTTTCTTTGAGTTTATCGATGTCTTCGTTTCCGCTTCCGTTGTTCTTCAGAGTGTAGTTCTCGTTCTGCAAACGATAATTCAGTTGTTTAACGGCTTCCAAATCTTTTTTGAGCTTTGAATGAAATTAAAATAATTTTAAGTATCAAAAGAAAATTAATTCAATTGAATGATTACTTTTTTGGTCATTTCTTTGTACTCTGTTTCGAGACTTTCCTTAAGATTTTTAATAACTTTTTCCCATTTAGTTCGACAAACACTACAATCGGGAGAAGTGACCGAAAGTCCTTTAGCAAGAGATTGTCTCTTTCGCGGTGGACTCGGAGACCGTTTACTGGCTTTCATAGCCTCGAGTCTCATCTTTTCGATGGTTGACTTATTCTTAACCCCTTTTGGTCGACCCCTTCTCGGACTTATAACAGGAGTGGTGTTGGAAGTGCTTGGATTGGTCTGCTTCGGACCATTTTGTGTGACCCGTTCTGGAGATTCAACGGCTAGTTGTGCGACAACAGTAGTAGCGGTTTGGCTCTTATTAGCGATCCTTCGTCTGCCTTTGACCTGAAGTTTGTTTTCAATCAATTGGTTAGAAATAATATGATTTGAATTCGAGTCATCGTTAAAATCATATTCGTTTTGGCCATTGGTTTGATTCGAATCATTTGGTTCACTCTTCACAAGTGTTCTCATCCCTGATCTTCTTCTGGGAATCTTTACTTCAATTTCAGGTGATTTGAAACGACTGTTTGGTTTGAGTTGACGAATGGGTCGGCTTCGGGCCAGAGATGGTCTCGAATTGTTGTCTTCAACTGAAGTCTTGAGTCTTTTGGCCAAAGAGTTGTGATCGTTGTCCTCTTTGTTTAAGACATTTCCGTAATCACCAGTCAATCCATTCACAGGTCTTTTATTGCGGCGAATAGAGGCCGGAGTTTTTGGAGACACTACAGCGGTCTTCGGAGTCTTCGGTGGCCGACCGACGGACTGTTGAAGAGATTCGAAATTTAGATAATAATAACGAAATGAAATCAAACAAACCTTTTTGGGTCGGTTCGCACTTCTTTGTAAAGAACGACGAGGTTTTGGTGGACTTTCAATCTCAGGTCGTGTTTGAAATGGGGTTTTCATTCCTCTATTTCGGGTACGAATCGGAGAGTTATTTAAAGGCTTTGGAGTTGAGGTCTGATATGGTTTAGAAGAAGATTTAGTTATAACCGAATCGATTCCCGAAATCGAGTCATTTGTGTCATCGTTTTGATCGATTCTCTCGGTTTTGATTTCCATTTTAATTTGTCGTTTTCGGGGTCGCGTTCCGTCGGCTCTTCTTCGCGGTCTTTTGGCTGAAGAAGCTCTGACTGGAGTTCGGGTGACACTCAGGTTCGGACCGCTTATGGATTGCAAATTATTTTGATATTGTTTCAGCTCTTTTAGCGCTGCTGTCAATGGAGGCGAGGGTTTAGTTATTTTGAGCTGTTGTAGAGTTGAGTCAATTGGTTTGACATTATCGTCAGCGACGGTCCAATTCTCGTGGAATTCACCGAAAAATCGGACCAAAGATTCGTTTCGTTCGGGAATGCGTTTAATCACTTTTGCCGGCCAATACGGGAACCGATTGATCTTCGCGAAGACCAAATGGTGCGGAGGATTACATGGTTTGCAGAACCAATTCTTGTCCTGTTTTTGATTGGACTCACGATAACAGTCGACACAGTCTCGGAGTTCATTGAGATCTTTAGTACAGTCGGTGAGGATCTGCACGGCCTGACCAGTGATCATGTCTTCGTTGGTATGCAATAGTGATAGACAATGGACTACATTCTGAATATCATTATAGAATTCAATTAGTTTTTTGTATGAATTCTTCTTTGCCTTCGTCTCGATGTCTGATAAGTCGAGTTTGTGGTAAAGCAATTGATTCAGATATGGCTGGTCTTTGATATTAATGAATCCCTTAAAGTCTTTGTTAGCGACCAGTCGTTTGTAAGAATATAGTATTAATTGATTCAATTCAGCCAAAGAGACCACTCTTTGGCCAATCCTTCCTTCGATTTCTTGGTCTAAATCTCGACAAACATTGCAGACAAACGAGTCTTCGTTGGTATTGAGTGTGTGTTTAGCGCAATACGAGTGAAAGACTCGCCAACAGTGGACACACTCTAAGACTGATCCGGGTTTATGACAAACAAAACAATACCAGTCGTGTAAGTCATCTGCTTTACTCTTCTCGGGAACGGCATATGTCGTGATTTGATCACCATTTCTGTCATTTGTCTCAGTTTTGACAATAAGTCGATCTTTGATGGCATTGTTGACTAATTTCTCGCAATCAGAAGAAGTCATTCGTGACTTCTTATACATATGTGCCTTCAATTTGTCTAAAGTTATCGTTTGATTCATTTCCTTCAAGTGTTCGATAGTTGGCCACAACTGTCCGATGATTGTGACCACAAGACTCGGACATAACGTCCGCCGATCTTTGATTTCTAAATAATAACACAAAAGAGGAAAATCGGGCTTAAAATTGGTTAATATTTATATGATTGCAATAAAATAGCAATATTTCGGTAATTCTGATCCCAAATATCGAATTAATTGATTCGAAGACAACCCGAAGAATATTATAGGAATTAATTTGAAGAATAAAAGCATTGAATATAAGGTTTACCACAAGAATAAACATTAATTTAGGTTAAGATCATAAACAAAACAATCATTGGATTAAAAACACAATTGAAATGACATTTTAAAAGATAATTAATGATTAATAAAACAATTTAATCATAAATTTCGGTCAAATTTAACAATTAATTTGTGTCAAAGATTGTCATTTGGCTTATGATTCACTAATATTTACCGTTTGAAGACATTTCAGTGATAATCGGGTCTCAGTTGGACTCAGAGTCAACGCGAAGACTAAATTTTGGGAACAATTGAAACCAAATAAATGTCTGAAGACTTGAATTGTGACCAAAAGCCGATAAAAGACTGAATTTAAACGAAAAACATTAAATTAGTAAATGGTTTGTCAGAAAAGATAAAGCAATTGAAATAAGTTTTTGGGATGAATTTGACCAAAACTACCATAACCTCAATGTCTTAGAGGACAGTGAAAGTGATAATCAACTAAACAATTGTTTCAATTGATATTTGATTTAAAACTAATTGTCATTAACGGTGTATTCAATGATCACATGTTTTAACCAAAACTCAAAACTTTTTTCAAAACTCAAAACCCAACCAAACATTGTGTCCACACAAATGATCCCAAAAGAGGATCCGATGCTCACCGTCTGTCCCCGAATGACTCGGGAAGTGGTCGGAGGAGCCAATGGTCAGCCAATTGGTTCACTTTTGTAATTAGTTTGCAATCATTTGCAATAAAATTGTCAGAAAATATATTGTATTTGATTTGTGCCGATGTCTGCCGTTTGTGAGCCCTCTCTATCATAACAGCATTGAGTGAAGCGATCGTAGACTCAAAGCCCTATTGAATGTCACATATTCTCCGCTTTTATTGATATTAATTTTTGTGTCCAATGGCTGGCGCTTTATATGAACACCAAGTTTAGAGTCTATACTATCCGATGACCCGGACATCAGTTCCGACCTCTTCTCTTCATCGCGACCACCACTTTGGCCATTTCGGTCAACACCTATCCATTATCATCGCCATGGAGTCCATGTGACCTAAGAAGTAGTCCTCACGAGTTGACTCCAATCAAACCAGTTTTGTCTCTCAATTCGACTTAATTTCGATCATTTCGTTGATCAAAAAAGTCGAGTGATTTAAGTAAACAACTCTTGGGATCAAACGATTGGGCGATACGTTTGCGCACATCATAGGTCTGGTCTGTGGGCGGACTTCAATCCATAACTGATTTAGAAATCGGTTCCGAAACTGACATCAATTTTAGACAACATGTGAATAGTTTTTAAGCTTAGTTTCGTTCAACAAGTGTTTGATTTGGCGTTTATTTGCTATAAATCCACAATTTTATTATCAAATAAAGTGTTTAACGAAATGAAAACAAAAATTATTGAATGCGTTCCCAACTTTTCTGAAGGAAGGAATCGGGAGGTAATCGAAAATTTTATCACTTCTTATCCGTTCATTGATTAGGTCTTCACAAGTGATGGATATTATGTTATAATTAAATATTTGGTAAAATCGTTTCTTCGAATGCAAAACTTGTCTTCAGTTCATTATTGTTATGATTTTTGTAAATCTAATGAATTCTCAATCAACTGAATCATGTCTTCAAATGACAATCAAGTTTTCACAATAATCTCTTTCGTACTTTCATTTCATCTCTATTTAAAAGTCGAATAAATTATTAATATATGATTGTCATTACGTTATATAACAATAAACAGAATTAACTTGAAAGGAGTTATTTAAAAGTTGTTCGCTTAGAAACAATATTAATCGTTAGCGAAAACGTTTAAAGAATTTTCAATGAATTTGTTTTCAAAAAATTATCACTAGATCTTAAATTTCAAGGCTTTTCGTTCAGAGCCTTGCGATGGGTCTAAAAACTCGGGAGAAATTCCTCAGATTTTCCATTGATTTTACAATTTATGGTCTATAATGATATAAATGTCTTATCCACTGTTGCCATGGGCATTGAGGGCATTCCGGGCATTCGAAGCATCCATACAACACTTGTAATTTAATTTTTGCCACTTTTTAATTACTAAAATTTAATACATTCTAATTGGCAAATGTCCTAAAGATATTAATCTTGCGATTTCTATTCAATTATTAATATTAATATTCTAATCAATTCTAAACTTTTCCACTGTGGAAATGGTCAATCAAACAGATTCACAAATTCTCAGATGAAAAATGATATTAACTTTGATTTTATCATGAAATCATAAAAGTTTATCACAAATGATGGGATTTATCCCAAAAAATATTATTCAAATTCAAATCAAATGATTATTAATGGAAATCAAATGTTCTTAAGATAATCGACGCGATCGCAAATGCCATCCGATCTACTGAAGGGGTGTCTCTCCTGGACGTAGACCCGGGACAGTCGACTAACCGAACGGTTTACACATTTGTCGGCTCTCCCGACCATATCATAGAAGGAGCTCTGGCGGGCGCGCGGATGGCCTACAAATTGATTGATATGACCAAACAAAAGGGAGAACATCCACGAATGGGTGCACTCGATGTCTGTCCATTTATTCCGGTCCAAAATGTAGAAATGGAAGAATGTGTTTATTGCGCTCAAAAGTTTGCCGAGAAGTTGGCCCTCGAGTTAAAAGTTCCTGTTTATCTCTATGGGTTCGCATCCCGTTATGACTACCGAAGAACTGTTCCGCAGATAAGGTCCGGAGAGTACGAGGGATTACCGCAAAAGCTCGAATCCCCCGAATGGAAGCCCGACTTCGGTCCGACTGAATTGGTGCCCAAATGGGGTGCAACGATGTCCGGCGCCCGCAAGTTCTTAATTGCTTATAACGTGAATCTGATCTCTACTAAAGAACAATCGCATCGAATCGCTCTGAATATAAGAGAACAGGGAAGGGGTGCCGACAAACCTGGAAGACTAAAATCGACTCAAGCGATGGGCTGGTGGTTGAGCGAAGAGAACATCGCTCAGGTGACCGTCAATATCTTAGACCACGAAATCACACCCATTCATGCTGTCTATGAAGAGGTGGCCAAAGATGCTAAAGAACTCAAACTCCCGGTTACGGGATCTCAAATCGTGGGTTTAGTACCCCTGAAAGCCATTCTCAACGCCGCCCAGTATTATATGGAAAAGGAAGATCTCTTCGTCTTAGATGAAGACCAAAAGGTTCACTTAGCGATCACCCGATTGGGTCTCAACTCTTTGGGACCATTTGTTCCCAATCAGCGAATCATAGAATATATGCTAAACGACGATAAATCACAATCTCTTATCAAAAAGTCGGTTAAAGATTTTGTCAATTCTGTCGGCGCCCGAACCACTGCACCCGGCGGTGGGTCAGTGGCCGCAAATGTGGGCGCTTTAGGGGTCGCTTTGGCCGCAATGGTCGGCAAAATGTCTTACGGGAAGAAAGTGTTTGAACACAACGACGAAGCGATTCGAAGACTCATTCCTCCTATCAATGAATCAATTAATGAATTGTTGTCTTTGATCGACTCCGACACCAATGCTTACAATGAATATGTTATGGCTCTTAAACTTCCTAAAAGTACTCCCGAAGAAGTGGCGATGTATGTGATCATTGATCTCTCAATTTGTAACTCATTTTTATATCTTGGTATCCCTTTTAAAACCTTTCGTTTTGATAACCAAATAGAAGAGAAGAAGCGATGGAAAACGGGATAAAGAGTGCCATTTCTGTGCCGCTCAGTCTCGCGCGAGTCATATCTTCTTTATGGCCGCGACTCAAAGAATTGGCGCAAATCATTCATTACCCGACTAAAAGTGATTTACAGGTATTTCCATAATTGGAAATTCAATTCATAGCTCTGTTTATAATCCCAGGTCGGAGTCAATTGTCTTAAAGTAGGCGTTTTGGGCGCATATTATAATGTAATGACTAATGTGAACGACACTAAAGACCAAGACTTCAAGAATAAGGTATTTCATTGAAGAATATAATATTAGTTTAACTTTCAATTCATTTATTTTTAAGATTATTGAAGAGATAGAGAGCTATAAGTCTTTGGCGGAGTTATCGTGCGATCGAATCCTCAATAC
>JAQGAJ010000945.1:0-11816 GCA_034689365.1 Liebstadia similis
GTTATTCTTTTGAAATGCATTTCATCGCCAAAAATCAATTTATGTTTCGATTGAACTCAAACTAATTGCTGGTATGACTGACAGTGAGACCAACGAGTCTTCACTTATACAGGAAGTCAAAGATTCGATAATAAGAGGCGTTTGACTGACTCTGGGATCAGTTGATCGGCTCATCAGTGATGCCCTTTCGATACAATTTCTCTAATAAGTTAATACAATTACTATTTTAGTGAAAAGATTGAGAAAATGATGCAAACATTGCTCGCCTTTATTGAAGTATCAGATTTGGGTCTGATTTGAGTCTATAGTTGTGTTGACTATAATTAGAAAACATTCATTATTTTGATTATTCGCTGAACAGAAGTCTCGAAGAATAGTGTGGAAGAAGTGCTTTATTACGGCTTCCAATGTATTTCAGATCGTTATAAAGTGATTAATTATGTTTTGTCCAAAAAGTAATCATGAATTTTATGCTCTTATTATCTCAATCGTAGTCAAGAAGGGATGGAAAGGGATGACCAACGGGGGGATCAACAAGTTCTCGATGAGCTGTTTGGGCAGATCTGATGCTCTTTTCAATTAGAATCAGATATCTCGCTAATATCGAGAGCCGAAGAACTGGTATATTTAGCTAATTAGCTTCGGTTCTGGTGATTATGGCCTCGACTCTAAAATACTGGTTTGAAAAATGGCTAAATTGATGGCAGTCTGTGGCCATCATTCAGCAAACATACGATTACTTGTGTTAAACGCCATCCAAGAGTTGATTGAAAGCCATAAACTTTTTTGTCGACCAAAGACTAGACTCAATCCTAATCTCTATTTTTATCAATTCTTCAAATCATTTGCTTTATATGTGTTAAGACGTATCGAAGCGAATGAGACGCGAGTCGAGAGTTGAGTCTCCACTGAATTAAATATAAATAGAAATTAATTTTTTCTCTTTCTCTCGATCGCAACGATTGGAGTGAAACTGGAAGTACTGTTTCGGTCGCAATTGAAAAAACGGTGGGTCTGGGGGTCCGGTCGGGGGGTCTTTGCTCGGAGTCTGTGCTTCTGTCACGCATTTAATAAATTATTGGCTCATATATAGTGCTATCAGTCAAACGCCTACACCGATAGGCATTGATTGATGTGTGGCTAACCTCTTAATGTGCCTGAGCTCGGACTTCCTCTTCTGATTATCTTAGAAAAAGTATCATTAGATTTGAGTTAGTGTTTCACAATTGAACACATTTTTCAATGTCTCGATAGCTATGAATAAATTGTTTGGTCGACCGTAAGAACCGATAAAACACTACAACATATGGACTCTATTGCACACAATTTACAAGTCGGGCATCGCATTGACAGCCCGTCCCTAACAATAGCCTTCCCTATAATAACTGATTGTATCACATATTTTATATATAATATTACATTACTATAAACTGCTATACCTTTAGAGTAGTTTACAGTCGAATAGAGTCAGTAATTCATAGGATCGACGATTTGATGACCAAATGAGAGTACATTTGAGGCATAGGAGCGAACATCTGTGCCGAGCTCTGGTGCAGAGCCTGTGCTGTGCTATAGACAGACCCTGAGCTAAAAGTGATGCACGATTTGGATTGAGTTTTGTCTCTAATGTCAATACTATTGTATGAAAATCGACTCAATTTAACTCAATCTGCATATACTGTGCATAAACTTATTTAATGCCACTTTAGGCCAATGTGTCGACTGGTATGCCCTCGACTGGTATGGTATCGATGATTAATTACCGGTTCCATTGTAATAATGGCTCTCATTGTCTCCCAAATAGATATTAGCATTGGGTTAGACTAAGTGGCGAACGATAATCACTTGATTCCCTTTCCTTCTTCATTACCGATTAATTCATTGCCGGAGAGGACAGAGGAGTGCAAAGGACTGGAGAGAACTGGCAGTGAGTGCGCACCCAATCAGCCCAACACAGACTTATGAGTCCAACTGTGCGCTACTCTAACAGCAAATAATATGATTAATTAAGGGTTCGGTTGCCAACTATCGAAACAAAAGAGTGTTTTTAGCCTTTTTGAGAACTACATTGAATTTCTTTACTCAGTTAATGCAATGGCTTAACGATGATTATAACGAGGAAAGGCATGACTTAGGCCTAACTCAGGCCGAGTGGTATCAGAGCTCTCACTTCACTGCACTCCACATCTCATCTCATCTTTGAGTAAATATTTTTTACCTAAAGTATAATCAGAAACACAATTCGAGTCATTTGTATGCGTTTGTGTCACACTTTAACTAATGATTGCCAAAAGTAAATACATTCGCGTCTCATCTCATCTCCGAATCCATTGTGGCCGAGATTAATGTCTTCTCGTGATAAATGATGGCTCGATCTGTGTTTGCAGTCCTCGACTCGACTCGAGTCCAATACAACACTTCTCTTCTCTTCTAATCATTTAATCTGATTGCGAGCCAATCGACACAATCAACACTTCCATCGATGGCTATCCTCTATGACTATCCTCTCATACAATATTCAGTTGACATCAAATGCAATAAATTTCGCGATTCTATCGATTCTTGTATTAAATTATTGTTTAGTATCGCTGAATGTCTTTTCTCTCTAAAGTATCTCATCTTTTGTAACATTTGTCTCATATTTTTAAAGATATAAAAAAAAATAGAATGAATTGAATGAATGGGATGTTCGACAAAATGCAGGCCTAATAACGGCAATAAACGTTTGATGTGATGTGGAGTACGTGCACCGCAATTATGTCGACTCCCGATCGCCCGTTCCGTCGGTGCGCTCGACAACACTCTGAGGCCATCGAAACAGAGGCCGAACACAAAGCAAAAGACACTTTATTGCAGTTAATGGTCGGCGTAAGCGAACATTTAGTGCCATAATTTAGCGCCAGTGCATTCATTTTTGACATTTTATAACCATTAGGTTTGGAGATGAGTCGCCCGTCCGATGGCTCTCCACTCCTCACTATTGTCCTCTGAATTACTGCCGATTTTCAAATGACCACAACATTAAAAATGGGATATTCTTTCTAAAAATGTATAAAAACTAATAGCGAAGACACGAATTCCTCTCAAATGTAATGTCGGGGTAAAAGTCGGGTTCGCTCGAGCATTGGCAGCACTAATACGATAGTAACAGTGTTTCTACACATTTGTGTCAAACCAATCATCAAAACAAGTTATAAATGACAAACATATATGACTTTATATCGAAAGCGACAGGAAATCAGAGCCCACTTTAGAATTGATGAAAATTCAGGGAATTTTGTAAATTTACCATTGTTTTTATCACTCGATTGACACCAATTGTGTCTCACGAGTGGTGAGAAGTGTTGTCTAAACGACTAATTCTCAACTTTGATATATCGACGAGTTTTTGGCGTAAATTATTGGTAAGAGTCGTGTCGGACGTACAGACAGACAGAGTGACAAAACTATATTCCATTAGATATGGACCTTAAGAACTATCTTCAGATCCGTTTCAGATAAGGGACAGACAGATGGGATGGGATGAGAGCATCGCAACTGATATATCGCATACCGTTTTGGCCGATGGTATACGTTATGCCCTCAATATTGAAGGTTTTGTGTGTTTTATGTTAGAAAACTTTTAGACACTATTTTGACAACTTTTCTACGAATTTTCAATTTCCAAAACTAAAGACACTTTCGTCGTATTGATTGACCAAAATTGGGTCGAATGACACTTATTTTTCATTAAGCTTTTCAAAGGGACTGTGAGTTCAAGAGCTCAGAGATCCTTTGCATTCATATGAAGTGCCAAATAATGTGCAAAAAGTTTTCAATTTTCCAAAAGGTCTGCAATTCTTGAGTCGATTGTCATTCTTCTTGTTTTTCTGGTTATTATGTTTGAAAAATAAATATATTCTGAGATAAATCCAAATTAATAGCGAACCCAAAAATGAGTGAACAGTTATTTCGATGTCTGTTCCGATAAAATAAGTCATATGTTTGTGCTCTGAGTCCTGAAGTGAAGTTCGCGGCGAAACCTAAAAGAAATGGATATAAAACGGAGTCCTTCTGTCACACAAACTGAGCCCAGATTTGAGCTTATTTTCCACTTTTAGAGCTCTCTTTTAATACATGTATTGATAAAAAGCTTTTTCTCCTCTCATTTGATTATCGCTCAAACATTGAGCCCTGACTTACGACGACTCGCGATGTTTTTATGCACAGATAAGCCTTGAAGTTATTGTTCAATGTTTTCACACAAAACTCTTCAATCGATGGACTAATATATGAAGATTTGAGCCAAAACTCAAATCATTTCGATAATAGGCTAATAAATATTCGCACAAAATCTTATTCATAGTTATTATTATTGGGATTATTGGAGAAATTATCAAAAAGGGAACGACTTTTGAGTGAAAAGATATGAACTCTGTTGTAGTGATAGTGTTGGTGATCGCGGTTTACCGCTCTCGGGATAGAACTGCAGAGTTAATAACCAAAGTAAACGACTCCACCCATAGATCCTTATATCCATAATAATTACTGTTTGAATAGCGATTCTTCACAAGTGTTTGATTTAGCAAAAAGTTGGCAAAACTTACGCCAAACAGTAATTTAGTCGTTAATCACGTTTTGGGCGCCAATTATAGTCGCGATCACTTCAGTTGAGTTCAGATCAGATCAAAGCGTTAATTAATTTTAAGGTTTATTGCAAAATACAAATCGACTTAACTAATGGTTAGATCGGAGTTCGATATAATTCATTAAAATGTGAGCAAAAAGTGGTAAAACTTGTGGAGAAAGTGTGGTAAAGGGTTTGCACACTAACCCCAAACCATTAGTCGAACTCATTTTGACAAATATATTAGGTTTTGATGGTCTGAGCGGTAATTTCGGCGTTTGGACTGAGGACTGGTCTCTGAGTCTGATTGCGATTCGGGCGCCGATTCTCAAAGGAAATCATAAAAATAAATCTGAAGTTAAAAGTTTGAACCAAATTATAGACTTCAAGAGTACTAACAATCGACGGATATATTTGGCGTTGATTTTTGTCGAAATACGGATTCAAACAATTCTAATGTTTATTTAAATAATATCTTTACTTAACTTTAACTTCGATTTACAGTTAATTTTGAGATTACGTGCGAAACAGATATCGCCGGACATTAGACGCACGTCAATGCACTCCAAACCTATGATTGAGTTGTTTTGCGACAAAAAATCTTTCATTTATTTCAATATAAGCCAAAAATTAGTTTAAAAACAGTTTCGTTTCAGAGAAATACCATTCCATTCAATAATATAATCAGTTTTAAGCACACAATGAATGTAATAATAAAACAATTTCAGTAGTAATTCAATAACTCTTTACATCATAATTGTGTTAATTTGTTTCATTCAAATCATAAATATTATATAAAATTAATTAAAATAAAAATTTAATTCTAAATACAATACAAAAATGAATTCATAGTATAAAAGAAGTCCAAAAATGATTTTCGTTTGGAATCATTTGCAGACTTTTGAAAGTCGTGTTGAGTCTGAGCTCAACTCAAGACTGAGAGAACTCTAAGAAAACAATTGTCTACTCAAGTATTGCTTCAATGGCTGAGTAATTATCAAATATGTCTTAAACCGAGAGTAAAATTGTTTCTTATGGACGAGAGAAGAGTTGAGAAGTGAATGAGCCATAAATGCTAATAAGGATAGCGTTAACTTTGACTGATTGCTCGCTGCAATTGTGAAGATCACATGGTTTTCGAGATCACACATCAAATCCAATGAAATTATAATGTCTTTTAGCAAACACTTGAGCCATAACTGGGAGTCAATCCCTTTCTCCAAAAGCCCATTATTTCTAGTCTTGAGTTACTTTAACTTTGGATTATTTGGCAAATTATTCCTAGTTTTGTGTTTTATGTTATGTTTGAGAGAACAGAACCGAAAAATGTCTTTAAATACAAAGTCTTGTCGTTTATCTGTTCATCAAAAAGGAAATGCTTTACTCTTTTGCGAAAAAATGAGTTTTTAAACTCTTTTCTGGAAGTAATTCAGAAAATTGTTAAACAATTCAAAACTTTTGTCGACTCATAATAAAGAGATAGTGAAAGACATAGTGAAAGACATCCGATTCTTGCAATTTATAGATCGGAAGAGCGATAGAACTGATTGTTAACTCTAATCTTACATAATTAGTAAACTTTTGTCTCAAAAACATTTCACTATTTGTTCGGTAAAACACTAATTAAACAGTTGTTTACGTCGGACGTCAGCCGAGATCGAGAGATACGGTTAATTAACTCAGAAGATTGTGACCACGACTACAGACCACGAGTAGAGACCTATTAAAAGATTCATTCGTCGGTTCCGTTCGTTCGCAATGAATGTTATGTTTAAATGAATTCGTTATGAATTTGAGACCAATTCTGTTAAATTGAAAGACAATTGGTGTGAGACCTAAGGCATCGACAGCTCTGGCAGTCATTTGATGGCCTGATTTGATGTCTGTTTTGTTGATAACAAAGTTTTGATGAGTTTTATAATAAGAAATATTTATATAAAATTATGATATAATCTGATTCTTAAGTCAAATATATAATTAAATAAATCTTAAAAATGTTTACAAAAATTATTTTACAACAAGTGATGACTAAAAAGGGATTGATTTTTGTTCTAATATTCAATACTCATGTCTTCGTTGAACTCGAAGTTTTTAATGTCTTCTCAACAGACAATCAGAGAAGAGATGACATACTCTTTAACTAAAATAGCGATTCTTTGGTCATTAGAGGTCTTACTCTTCTGTCGCGTCGTTTGTCGAAAGACTTCTCTGTCGTCCGTTTCGGTAATGGCTTCGATGCGACCGAAACCGAGAGGACAGCGATCTTTGCGATAACTGTAGGGATGAGAACATTGAGGCAAACAGTCCTTCAGATGTCGGCCCGCAATCCGATTCCATCTAAACAGGGATTAGAGTAAAGAATAGTTTGAGTTTCAATTGTTTTTTGCTTTCACCGCGAATATAGCTATCATTTGCAGTCAGACAATGGATTTGTTGTCTTCGGATAAGACAAATGTTTTATCAAACGTTTGACGAAATGCAAAGTTTTTGTAAAAAGTGAGTCAATCGTTAATAATGGGATCAATTAGTGATCTGTTTGTCTAATGTTTTGGCAAAATCTCAAACCGAAGTCATAAATGAGTGCAATTACCGAACACCTAATGTCACGACAGACACGTGCACTCGATTGGCACACCATTGGCACACCACTGGCCTGAGCTCTGGTCGATCTAGAGTTACAGTGGGCCGAGTGGTCGGTGTTTGTAACCCAACGCCAAACACGATCTGAGTTGAGGTCCTAATGAGGGCTCACTTAAGAATTGTCCGATTTGTCGATCTGTTTCCCTCTATGGCTATGATCTATGTGTCTGTTCAGTGGCTGTGTTTGAGTTCAGGGACAGCATATCTAAGGGCTCATAATGTGATGATATGGGTGGAGGACTGAAGACTGACTGAGCGCTGACGAGATGAGGATCGGGAATAATATAAGACATATGCTCGCAATCAGAAAAGAAAGAGATGGCAGTTCGGGAACACTTAGCTCTGGCACAAGAGGACAGGGCTGTGACGTCATTCCCGGGACACTGTTTAGCTGATGGGTTGCTTGAGCTGTGCTTTTGTGGAGTGCCTGAGCTATGGTTTGCCTGAGCTATAGTTTGCCTGTGCTCTGATGTGCCTGAGCTGTGCAGAGCCGTCCCGAGCCCTCGCCTACTCCGCTCGTGCAACGAAACTTTCATCGATGGGTCCGAACCGAAGGCAATGCTCGACAGACTTTTTATGTATTATGTGGATCAACAACTTATAGCTATCAGAAGGGAACGGAAGGCAAGGGATCGGAAGGCAGTGATAGAACTGAAGGGGGGATAAAGTCTTTTATTGTACGTCAAATGCAAGCAATATATGTCTGTGTTGTTTGACTCTGTATTGGGTTCCCCACGAATCCCACTCTTCTTCTGTTCCCCAATTCTCTTCTCCCGGCCGAGTGTGCTGTAGAGGGTGGCAGAGCTTCCACTTTGTGGAGGAGCCCTCGAAACAGAGGTTATACCAAAGGTTAGCCGAGGTTTGACTACTTTAACACTTAAATTATAGACATATCCATAGGTAGCGAATCAGAGCTAATCTCTCCTCAACTCAACTGAATTAAAATCATATTTCGAGCACTTCTTCACCAAAAACATAACGTCTTATCACAAGAATTATTGATATTATAAGAAATATAACATTATTTTTCAGAGCGGGGAGAGAGAGAGAGAGAGAGAGAGAGAGAGAGAGAGAGAGAGATGGCAACAAACAATTGCAGGTGTTTTCCGGTCAAACCTCCGACACAGTAATCGAAGAGAGGCTTCGCTTTTCTACTCTCAGTCTTATCAATAAAATTATACTCTTTTGGAGAGCTTTTTGTAGTGCATTCGACTGGAGATACAGAGATAGTGATAGACATGGCTTTTAATGTATGTATAATAATATGTCTATAATTTATTCGTTCGGAAAGTGCAACAAAACCCGAATCGCCAGAAGAGTTTTACATAATCTAAACATTCTCATAGATGTTTCATATGTTATACACTTTGCATCTCTCAGTCCTTCTATTTATGAAAATCCAATCGAGTGTTCGATATTTTCCCACATAATGTCATTTTGCAGTGAGTTTTATATTCATCGCAATTGTTAATTACGGTCTCATTCTTATACAGTTTGGGCCCAAAAATAACAATTTACTCGATTTCGAGCGCAAGTGTCGGAAAAAAGTGCATTCGCTCCGCACTAATGGGTAGCCCAGAGTAGTGCTGAACCCGAGCCTCGTTTGGCGCAAAAAAGTGTATATTTTAATAAATGGTGAGATCGGGTCAGAGACTAACACTCGAAGACATTAAATTAGTTATATTTAGCTTAAGTTTACATTTGTTTGACTTAACATTAGATTTAACGCCTTTTTTATCACTCAATTGAGTTCATGCGAAACGATCTGCTCTGCGATGAAGAGGTAGTACAAGAGACAAGAGTTGGAGACATTGGTAGACAATTGTCTAAAAACAGTTAATTGTGGGCTTACTTTCGGTAATTGCCTTTTGTCTAACAATTATGTCTGTGCGGCCAAAACCGAGACATTCGTCAAATGCATTCGCATTAATCAAAATCAACAAACAGTTTGAAAGAAGACTCGAGTCTGAGATAACATCAGTCGAGGACTTATAAGATCTGTTGTTATGTAAACTCTTTAAGCCGTTCATTGCATTACTGTTTTTAACGGCATTTAATTCTGTGTTCTAAACGAGGATTTGAGGCATACCTCAGACTAATAGTTGTTCTGAGGTATTGTCTGTCGGAGTGCTATCCTCTCCGCTCAGGCCTTTGGTTACGCATTCTTGACTTCATGAGAGAAATTGTTTTAAAGACTAGTCTTGTCTTTAATGTCTTCATTGAGACATTGCATAGCGTTATGGCTTATCTACTCGTGAGCCGAGTTCGGGCAAAGTTTAAGCTATTTTTAGCTCATCATCCAAATGGTGTTCCAAATGGTGTTCCTATTCCTCCAGATGTAGCCAACAATTACTGACAGTCACTAAAAATTAAAAGTCTTTTCCAATATTGGCTTTAGGTTTAAGTTAATGATCAAAAGCCTAGCCATTAGTGACTGGCAGTGAATCACAACCTTTGATGCAATGAAAGAGCAGTTTCTGTCGAAAATTATTTCCTTAAGAAGTCTTAAAAAGTTAGTTAAAAATATAAAATATGAGTCGAAAGTGGTTTAAGTGTCGATTGCAGTAAACAAACAAATCTTTTAATTGCGTTCACTTTAGCCCAAAAGCAATGCATTTCAAACGTTGAATGCATTTAAAGTGCATTTTAATGGCAATCGACTGAAACTCGACTACTATTTAGTCGATTGCCTTAGAAAAAGAAGTTTAGATAAAAGTATTTCCAATACCGTTCTCGATGTCGAGCTCTCGAACTCTTCGCTGATTCTCCTCAGACTAATGCCGATCGAACGGATGGTCTCGGCATCGATGGGCAGACTAACAGAGGCCGCACGTCTCGCCTGAGTGTGACCATTGCCGGAGCGCACACGAACTTCAACGTTGACCACATCTGGCAACGGGTCTCGAGATCGGGGTTCGCGCGACCCATTGGCCCGGATTGAGGTCTCTCTGTTGCTTAAGTCGGATCCAAGAGATATCGATGACACGGGGGATGGCAGTGATGCAAGTGATGGCTGTCCCATGTCTTGAGCCAAATTCAGCGAAGAGTTAGCTGAAAGAAGAGAAGAGAAAATGAGTTGAAATTGTGTTTGACTTCAGTCATGTTTGCGATACAAATGAATTGATGGAAAGTGAAGACTAATTCTTACATTAGTTCGGATATAGTGTTAGTTCGGGTTTTATATGCTTTGCGTGCGATAAGAGTCGTATAAAAAGTTAAATAATTTTTTATAACTATGAAAGGGAGTCGTTGTCTGAGATAAATAAATATGAGCCACACTTAAGGCTACACTAAATTCTCATCAAATGTTTTACTTTTATTATTTGCAAACTCTGTCCGAAAACAATCCAATCCGTAACGAATGCATTCGCTTGAATACAATCGAGTGATTGGACGACCAATCATTAGGATCGCGGCAAAAGTCACTCATTCACCACAAGACAAGGCATTGGACCCACAATGGGATGCATTAATGCCTAGGAGTTTGTGCTTCGCTTTAACGACTAAATTGAATATAACTCTAAGAGAAAGGCAATAATAAAAGTATATGTATTGAAGAGTTATGTCGGCTCTTAATAAACTGATTTCATTGATATCTGATATTCAATTCTGGCATTAATGACAGACTCAAAGAGAAGTTATGGTCATTGCAATCATAACCGAAAGACAGATCCGATTCGAAGCATATGTTAGTTGTGTTCACAATATTGCTATTCATTTGGGTTTCTTATCAACCGATAGGCAGTCAGTCGTCGTATACACTCTTTCGTCTCATAAAAGGCCCGTAAATGAGACGAAAGTGTATTAAATATTGCCTTTCGATATAGATATGAGGGTATTGTGTGCTCGTTCACCATAACCATAATAGAAAAGCTATGTTTCATCACAACTATGGTATACATCCAACTGTTATAATGTTATAATTTCTTTCGCTCGATTCGCGTCCCTTTCGTCCAAATTTGAATTTATTAGTACAGAAAGTTGGCATCAATTGAGTCGAGCGGACCGTAAATCACAAGGTTTATAGTGTTTATGTGTCTGAACAAACAGTAGTAAAACTCTTGCCATCAGCACAACCAACAGATTCTGTGCGACGACGAGAGACATCAAAACCAACTCAATTGCGGTTATATTCGCCTCTATTATGATTAGCCGGAGATCTGTTCAGATCTGTTCGGATGCAGATTTTCGGCCATTTAATGGCCAATAAAGACATTTCCGATCTTTCAAAACATGAAAATATAATTTCTATTAAAGGATAAAATGTTTTTAAAACTTTTGTCCAATTTTTAATGTCTTTTGTTGTAATCATTTTCACGAAACGACTGTTTTTGATGTTTTTGATGGTTTACTTATACATTTTCTGGTTGTGCACCACTTTTCACGGCTCTCTGACTCCCACTCGATCTCAATATTGCTTCTTATTCTGTGCTCATTCTGTGCGCTCACACTCTCTCCTAATCGACATTTATTTGTTTTTAGTGATGCACTTCTGTCTTAGGGCTCAGACTTTTTCAAACTTGTTATCAACAGTTAAGTCATATACAGATAGAATCGAAATACGATTGCA
>JAQGAJ010000946.1:0-11810 GCA_034689365.1 Liebstadia similis
ATTTTGTTATAAATTTATTATCCAAGGAATGAGAAATTAAAAAGTAAGAGAAGATTGTCATTGAACTTGACCTTAAAGTTAGCCTCGATTTATCAAATAATATGTTTCCATTTCTTTTCATACATAAGAGGTTTGCGATTCACGACTGGAAAACCAAAAATTATAGCAATAATTCAAATTTGAAAATTGAGATTTGTTTTAACACATTTACTGAGTCCTCGAAAAACACGGATTACCGGTATTTCGATCAAAAGACTTGTTATCTCGAGTTTATATCGATCTTAGATTAAATTTCTGGATCACTAGAACCCAAGTTTTCGATGTTTGAAATGACAGTTATGTATATAAATAAATAAACCAAAGATTTTATTATTAATCATCATTTTATACATGTCTTCGACTTTTGTGTGGTTAAGAAAACTAGAGTTTGGATGCATTCCATAGAATCAAATAATTGTATGTAAAGAATGCCCACAATAACAGACACAATGTTGCAAAAGTTCCATTAAGGGCTTTATTAAGGGCTTTATTAATATTTCTTCAATCATTTGCAAATATAAATACAGTCAGAATTGGAAGAAAAGGGAAATGACTTAAAACGAAGTCAACGAAAAGATGAAAATCAATTTCTCTGAATATTAGTTTTGAGAGAAAAACCCATTATTTATGTAAATTTACATAAGAATGAAAACTCAAAGACTGTCTCCGAGTTCTCGAAATTGCATTACTTGTTTAGAAATGGTTAATCGATTTGATTTAAACAAATCAAGAGATTCCCAAATGAAATATCGACTCACGTGAAACCATTTTCATCAGACCTTTCCATCGCATTCGCATTACATTTATCTTCAATTAGTTAAGAGAAAACTTAAGATTTCAATGATTTTGGTCTCACAATGGGTTTTATTGTAAAGTTTAGGCAATTTCTATGACGAGTTGTTATAATCAATTCGTTTATATTGTCTGAAGAGTTGGCCAATGAATGGATCAGTTGATCGGTAGCTGTAATCTAATAATAATAGTCATCCCTTTAAACAATTCCTTAACTTTTTATCGCTTTAGAAAAGATTTATTTAATTGTCTTCGCTATCATTTTAAACGATTTGACTCAACATTTGTTTGATTACACAATTAGTTAGACTCGAAGTGAAGACCATTTGAGATCATTTTGTAATTGCGGTTAAAATTACTTTATTCTTGAATTTTCACCATATCTTCAATATATCGCAAACACAACTCAATCAGTGATATCTCATATTCTTCAGTGATTTTTTACATCAAATCGCGATTCGTGTCTATAAATGATTATAAACTGGTTTTGAATACAATTAATCAAATGATTAAAAATTAAAATTATTATATAATACTCTTTCCAACACTTATTAGAATGCTTTCGGTGAACAAAAAATAATTTTTCATTTTTTGTTAACTAAGCAAACCTTGTTATTAGTAAAAGCGAGAGCCTATTATCTCGAGACTGACCTTGTCACAACCGAGTCACACTCGAGCCACAAAAGCCACAAAAGAATCATGCTACCACTATATACTAATGCCATATTAAATTCCCTTTCTCTTCGTTTCTCTTCGTTTCTCTTCAATAAATTGATTCTTATTTGTTCTTAAAGACACTCAAGATGTTCACAATCATAGGTCAAGGTGTGATTTTCCGGCAAATCCTTTTACAAAAATTCATATACACTCCGTTCTAATAGTTTAATTTCACAAAAACACATTTGAAAACACACATTAAATGAAATTTTTCTCTCAAACTAATGCCTAATCCATAGGATTAACCTTTTGAACCGCAGTGTACTTATCTTTCTACGAAAGGATTTGCCGGAATGTCACACCTGTAATCATAGGTATTTCAATTCCGAAAAAGGTGAACAATTATGAAACTCTTGGTCGTCTCTATAGATCGTATTGTTGGAGAAAAAAAAACAAATTCTTAGAAAATAATTATTATATAATCTTAAAAACACTTTTCACTTAACCTTTAGTTAACTTCAAAGCAATAAAAAGATTTTCAATTTCGATAAGTTTTTAGCGAAACGTCTGAAGAAATCCGAAAATAAAGTTTGGATTAAATAATAGTTTTATTGTCAGAGAGTTTGTAATTGTTTTGACAAACACTCGAAACGATATTTAATTAGATTTAAAGACTAAACTAAAACATTGTTTGCATTTGACCTCGAATTTGATCGAAAGTTGAGACACTTTTATCCGTTGTTAGGCCTAAACATAATGCCGTCCGACGGGAAGTAAACCGAACCGTCATTAGTGATGTGCGGACTCAGGTTTGCGGTCATTATCTCTTTGGTTGCATTCAGTTCTGTAATTAGAAACCATTTGTCAGACAATTGTTTGACTAATTAAGATCACGCCATACCCTGACTGTTGAAGTAATACTGGGCTCTGAAACCGGGCGCTGTATTATTGGCGGCGGTCACTAATTTGACCAGAAGTACATTCCCTCGGCTCTGATAAGGCGCCGGATTGTCCTGAAATTTAGACAAAGATGAGATTCATTGGATCAACAATTCAATGATCATTACATCGCCACAAATTCGTTGGACGCGATTCATCGGTAGATCAGTAACGCCTTCGTAGACCTCAACGTAATTGGTTTGACAGCCGATGGTTGACGACAACGAGAAGAATGTGAAGCGAAGAGTGAGTGAATGCAAGCCGAAGGAGTGGACCAACCATTTGCATTCACCCGATTGGTTGTAAGGACGGGGATAGAAAGGACTCGTAAACGTGCCGTTGAAGGCCGTCAGGTTTCCGCCACAACCGCGACCCTCGTTTGTGGTCGAATACGAAAGGAAGTATTTCTTAGAAGAATATCCGGAGCTCTGGATTTTGAGCGCTATTTTGTTTCCGGTCGAGAATATTGGATTCGGTAAAGCAGTGCCGCAGAGGACGCCCAGAACTGGTGAATTGGGTTCTGTCCCGTCGGTGATAGTCATGTTATTCATTGGACAACCGATTCGATTCGGCGGTGAATAAAATCGAAAATCATTGAAGTAAAGAGAGATTGTATGACCAACTCTGGCCGTTATATTGACCTGACATAGGTATCGGTAGTATTGATAATCGGGATAATTCTGGTTCACTATTATTCCCGAGTCATCGGTAAGACTAAGATTACAAGAACCGAAAGTATAGCTCAATTTGAAACCCCTGTGGTTTGTCGCGGGAGTGGCGTCCGTGACAAAAGTCATGGCCAACCCCTTCCGCGTTGATATAGTGGGCGGAGCTCTGGTGCCGCACATCCTGTAGGGAGCGATTCGGTTTCGGGAAGTGCTCTGAGCTGTGAATTCTAAATAATCATTATTATTGCAATTTATGTCCAAATCCAAAAATTTTAGCCGAATATTGAGGTAATAGTAATTCATTCGATAAGGCGTTCCAATGATATCGAAATACCATCGACATCGAAGTCCTGACGGATAGACATTCGGATAATTCATAGATTGAAGAATTGATGTTTCATTCGTGACATTAAGAAATCCGCCACAAATTCTGTCAATCGCTTCGTATTTGGCTTTAAAGCCAGTCCTCTGTCCGGCGCTATCGGAGAAGAACTGAAGAACTAATTTGTTTGTCGAAGCGATGATAGGATTCGGAAGAGTTGTACCACAATATCGATCGATTAAAGATGCTTTGTGTGAGATTCCATCGCGAACTTCGAGGTAATCGTAGGCACACCTCGACATATTGGAAGGGCTTTGTTCGATATCCATCTTCTGGAATGTAATCTTCACCACTTTGTTCTCTGCCATTATTATGTGATACCAACAGTTGAGGTCTAAGTCATATTTGCCATCGCTGTCGACATCCGGTGATTGAATAATACCTTCGGTATTGTTAACGAAGACTCCTCCGCATCCCTGTCTCTCTCCTAATGTTGTTCTGTACGCCAAACTGAATCCTCTTCTCTGGTAATAGTTGTCACTCTTGAACCGAACCCATAATGTATTTCCCGAAGACTTAATCACTTCTCCGACATCTCTGTCTTGACTGCAATACTTGCGTATGAGAGGAGCGGTACTATTGATGCCGTCCCTGATGTCAACGCTATCGCAATAACAGTTATAACAATTCTGCAAATCTATGAAATTAAACTTTGCTTCGATGACCCGATTCTGTGGGACCCGAATATACCAAACACAGTCCATATTAGAGCTATAGGTCCCGCGTTGAGGAGTAGTGATAACTCCGGTCTCTTCGGTCAGATTTCCTCCACAAGAGCTCACACTAAAGGACGCCTTAAAGCCCTTCTTATTAACAGACATATCGCTTCGGAATGTGAGCAGAAGAGCGGCCGCGGACATAATGGACGGCGGTTTCTCAGTGCCGCAGTACATACCCTGATGTGGGGCAGCGGTACTATTGCCGAGGTATATGTCGACCGCATCCCATCGACAAATAGAATTGTATTCGACCTCAAAGTCTTCAAACTCAAGATTGATATACTCTTTTGGATCGCGAAGAATGAGGTATTGACATCGGCTCAGACTCTTGTAGTTGAGAGGATAGTTGGGAGTTGTGATCACTCCACTCGAAGAAGTATATACTTCCCCGCAGGCCATCTGATAGTTGAGTTGGAATCCATCGCCATTCGTGGCCTCATTCGTATGAAAGATGACCTGAACTTTGTTTCCGCGGGATTTGAATGGTTCGGGTCTGTTATGTCCGCAATATCGAGCGAATTCAGTCCATTGATCTTCTTCTGGATTGAGCTGTTCTTGAAATGCAATATAATCTTTGTTGCAATTGTCTGAGGTCTCGATGTCGAAGCGTTCGACAAAAGTGAAGTTCAAGTGATAGCCGACGGGTATCTGAATGGTCCAAATGCACTCAATGTTGTTCTCATAACGGGACGGATAGTTCTTTGATTCCACTGAACCCATTGGATGCATAAGAAGTCCTCCACAGATGTGTTCCAAATTCCTGACCAACATTTTAAACTTCCTCGAGTTGTCGGGTCTATTAGTTGCCGTTCCCTTAAACATGACTTTCAATACCCGCGAAGTGGCGTGTATTTCGATCGGGGCCTGACTTCCGCAATACCGATCAGTAGTGGGCGCGTCTTCGAAGTAACCCTGAGATGTCTGAATGTAATCCCGTTGACAGTCGGCGTCCAAATTGAATTCGGGGAACGAAATGCTGAGTCGTGTCCCCCATTTGAAGGTGAAGTACCAAACACAGTATGAGTTGACCGGATAGTTGTTCGGGTAGTTCGGGGAAGTGTACTCTCCCTCGGGGTTGAAGAAATATCCGCCACATTCTTGGACAAAATACTTTCCACTTATCCCTCGGTTACCATTGCTATAATTGGTTGAGAGGAAGAGTCGCGGAAATCCCATTTCGTTCCAAACCTTACTCGGGGCGAAGAACTCGAACTTCTTTCCGCCGGTCGTCAAGTTTCCGCAGTAATTGTTGTAATAATGATAGAAATATCTGTAACGAACTGATGGCAAACAAATCACCGAACGGTCAAGTCTTAAGTATTCGAATCAAAGAGACTTACAATTGTAATAATCAAATCGAAGTGAGTTATCTCTACAATAAGAAGATTGTGGTATTTCAAAGACATCGAAGACAAACGCAATCGTATGGTTAGAAGTATTGTAAGGAATACTCAGATCCCAAACGCAATCGATTTGGTCCGTGAAGTTGGAGTCACCGAATCGGTATGAAGTGATTGGACCCGAACTGCCGGCCAAAACTCCGCCGCAAACTATAATTCAATTGATAAGAGATAATAATATTGTCTCTGACAGACCTTCCTCTTCATCGGCACTGTATTCCAGTTTAAAGCCTTCCCTCGGAGCCAAACCTTGTGTATATAAACGAATACCCGAGACATGACTTTGCAATTCAATTGGTTGCGGTAATGTTGAGCCGCAGGTCATTCCTGTTTGATGCGAATATCGACTTCCGCGGTATATCTATTGATACAATTCAGTCATTAATGAATAGAATAATCATTCGGTAAATTAATTGATCGACAGATCATTACTTGTAATCTATCCAAACAATTAGTATAGTTTCGCGGATCTATTTTCAGATTGAACTCCAAGAAAGTCAATTTAATGCTACGACCGGGCGGTGCGAACAAAATCCATGTGCAATATGAAGAACCGGGAGAGTCGTTCGGATATCGCGGACTCGTTATAATTCCCCGATCGGTTGCGTCCGTAATCACTCCTCCGCATGGATTATATTGAACTCTTAGCGATAGTTTCAATCCTTTGCCGGTCATTGAGATATCACTCTTGAAGATCATGTAAAGCAAAGAACCCTCTGATTTGAATGAAATGGTAGAGTTCTCTTCGGATGTCCCGCAGAAGCGATTGATATAGTTTCCGGTGACGTTATCATCTCTGAATTCAACGTAATCTCCTGAGTAGTCGAAGACAATAAAATGATGGTCAGAATAGTCGTAATGTTCATACCTGTAGTACAGCCGTTGTCGGGATTGCCGGCGATATCCATAGCCGTGATGTTGGCCTCGATATATCTCTGGGAACTATAGGATCGGAAATAGTAAACACATTCCATATTATCGCCGTAATTGTTCGGATATGACGGAAGATTGAACTCTTGAGTGTATGGCACGAAATAACTGCCACCGCAATCATCGATACGAAGATTGGCTTTAAAATTGACCAAATTCTCGGAGTTTGAGGTCACGAAGCGGACAAACATTACATTCGATGAGCTTTTGATACTATTTGTGAGTCGCGGCGGAACACAGTATTTGCCGATCACAGGCGACACTTCTGTCCCGCCGTCGCGAATCTCAACGAACTCATTGGTTGTATTGCATTTCCATCTGTGGTCAGCGATAATCTTTGTAATGACCATCAATTGATTGATTTCAATACTTACGGAGGGTTTTGATTGAACTCAAAATCAAATCTAATGATTGTATTGATTGGACTCATTATAACCCAATCACACTCGAGGTTATGGTTCGGTAGTTGTGGCCAATTCGGAGACATTATCGATAGGGTTCGGTTACTTTGTGTCAGTTCAAGAGGTCCACCGCATCCGATCGATACCTCGTCGTAACGCAATCGGAAGTCCTTTAAGAGATAAAGACATCAATCATTGATGATATCTGTAATACTCTGGAAGACAATCTCTGACCGCATGTAAACTCATTCGGGCGTAAAACTCGACTCTGACTCGATTGGAACCGCTCTCTGGAATGGAAGGAATACTTCGACCGCAATATCTTCCGCCGCCAAGAAGTGGTGAACTTTTTCTGTGACCGTTTCGAAGCATAATATAAGAGAACTGACAGTTGTTTTGGTCGGCGATGTTAATGGATTCAAATGACAATTGAATAGTTCGGCCCTCTCTGACCACAATAACCCAGGCACAACTCAAAGAACGGGCGATGTCATCAGTTGATATGTAACCGTAGCGGCCATACAGTGTTCCGCCGCAGATCGGAAACACCGTTAGATTGAAACCAGTTTTGTTGACCCAACTGTCCGTCAAGAAGTTGATTCTCATCCGATGGAAGGCCGGCATTTCAAATGATCCGACGAAACGACCGCAAACTGTTTTATTAACCCTCCAGAGGGATGAGTCGATTCTTCGGGGAACCATTAGTTTTATCGAATCGTAATAACAGCTGATATTATTGCCCTCGAGATTCATATCCGTTATATTGATCTGGAAGTGATAGGATTGGGAGGTATGGAAAGTCCAGTTGTAGTTCAATCGGTGTCCATAGCCTTAAATCAATAATTAAATCAATTTTAAGTCATTCAAAGCAATTGATTACCCGTTGGATATCCCGGACTCGTGAGGACATAAGAAGACGTTCTATTGATAGTGATATCAAACGAAGTATTTCCCGAACTAATCACTTGTCTGTCCCTAAGAGCGACCGCTTCGGTCTCATTGATGGCATTCCAGACCAAAAAGAACTTTCCGGGCATTGATGTCATCACTAAATTAATTGTCACCACATTAGAAGTGGTGGTTATCGGGTCGGGAATATTGAATCCGCAGAAACGGCCCAACTCTGGTGCTGTTTCGCCGACACCGTCCAGAATTGTGACATAAGAAGAACAGTCATCGGACGGTGACTCCAATGCCAGTTCGGTGAAGGTTATGGTCACGTATTTATTGGTCGGAACGGTCACTGTCCACGAATACGCAATGTCTTGACGTATGAGATCTCTCGGATATCCTAACCATAAGAATGATAAACAAATGACAAATAAATTTTTGAGAGCTCTAACCGGGAGAAGAGATTTGTCCGGAAGACCCGATCAGATCTATGCCGTGTTCGAGAGCATAAGATGCTTGAAAACCAGATGCTGTTCCCGATTGGTCGGAACGGAATTTAACCCAAAGAATATTAGTAGAGGTGAAGTTCAAAGTCGGCACTTCTTGGCCACAATAGCGACCGAGAAGAGAACCGGAAGAGCTCTGTTCCCGTAGTTCGACATAATCTGTATTACAATACTCATTGGATTCGATGTCGAAAGCGCTGAAGTGAAAGGTCACTCGATTGCCGGGGGAGGCCGTAATGAGCCAAACACATTCCGTGTCCAACGGGTAACTGTTCGGGTAGTTCTGTATGAGAATTAATACTTTTAAATGACGTCCATTTTCGGTGATCACATACCGGACTCATGAAGTGTCCCTCAACTGCAGTGAATTCTCCGCCACAGAAGGACGTGGAGGTCGCGTATGTGGCGCGGAATATACCGAAAGAACTGGTGACGTAAAGAGCATTACCCTGGGATGTGATCGGTGCCGGAACTCTGTCACCACAGTAGCGACCAATCAATGGAGAAGTGGTCAAATCGGTTCCACCACCAGAGTCTCCGTCACGTACTTCGACGAAGTGGTTCTGACAGTCTTCAGAGGCCCGAACATCCATATGTGTAAAGGTAAGTGTAATATGTTCTTCGGGCTCGGAAGCGATTAGAATCCAATGGCAATTGTGATTTGTCAAAGAATAAACCGGATAATTGGCTGAAACAAGTTCTCCCATTTCATTGGTCGACAAGACTTTGCGTCCGCCGCACATCGTTTTGTAGGACAGTTTGAATCCTTTCAATGATATCACAATTAACTCGAGAAACCTCTCACAACCCATACCTTTCCCGACTGCGACCCCATTGGCCTTCAATCGCATATAAACTACATTTCCAGTACTTCTCAATGGGTTTTGTGTCGGCAAAGAAGAGCCGCAATGTCTTAAAAGCAGAGGTTCTTCACTGGTCTGACCGTCATATATGGCTAAATAGCTTTCAGTACAGTTGACACTCGAAGGCATTCCGAAGTCTTCAAAAGTGATTTGGATGTCATGAAGTCCTTTGACATCAATTAGATATTCGCAATCGTCGCGGGAGTCATAAGTGGACGGATAGTTTGGTGATGTGATGGTCGCGGTCTCAGTATTGTAGAGACCACTACACGAAACGCCGCTCGTCGTAAAGGAAGCCTTAAATCCTTTCCCTAAACAATGATTAGAATATTATTTCATTAGATTAAGTGTCGATCACTCGAATCAAACCTCTGAATGAACCGTCACTTTTGAATTTGATTGTCATTGACTGTCCCATCGAACTAATGGTCTGCGGGTTCTGTATCTTATGGCAGGACTGCCAGAGCTGGGGAGAGGTCTCATCGGGTCCGCCAAACACTCTCATGTAATCGAAACGACATTCACTTTCGCCTTCGAGGTCGAAGTCCTGAATAGTCAAGCGAATAGAGCCACCCGTCGGGGCCCGGATGTGCCAAATGCATTCGGTGCTGTGCGGATAGCCATTCGGGTAGTTGGGCGAAGTGATCTCACCGTAATTCTTGTTGATGAAGTCTCCGCCACACCCGATAGCCATCCACTCCAGTCGGAAACCCATATGAGACTGAGTGCTATCGGTCACGAACCGAATTATGGCGTTACTGCTGGTTATGTTGAACGGCGGCGGCACCTGAACTGAAGTACCGCAATATTTAGCCATTTGTGTCGAGTTATTGGTCTCCGAATCGAGTTTTAAGATTTGCAGGTAATCATAGGCACAATTGAGTTCGGGTTCGATGACAAGTCTGGAGAATGCGATAGTGATGTTGTTCCCGCGCGGGGCTCGAATTGTCCATGAACAATTGGCATTGTGGTTATATGGATTCGGGAAGTTCTGTTTGGACATTAAGCTCAATGTGATCACCTATTTCTGTGATATCCCAGAAACAACTAACCGGACTCTCGATGACACCTCTATAACCCGAAACAGTGTTCGAGCAATTCATCTGATAATTCAATCGGAATCCGCGTCCGGTAACCGAAGTGTCGGTCTTGAACTTCAAGAACATCACATTCGACTTCGATCGAAGATAATGTGAGTTCATTCGTGTGTTGCAGTACTTTCCCAAAGAAGGAGACCGATCGCTATTACCGTCAAAGACCTCGAGATAATCGAAGCGACAAATGGGATGCGCTTCGATGTCGATGTCGACGAACAATAAGGAAATCAGTGACCCTTTGGATACAGATATCAACCAAACACACTCTGCGTTGTGGGCGTATGGCTCAGGATATCCCGGACTGTCAATTGATCCCGTTTGGGACGTCAGAGTTCCGCCACAACCTGTGCTTCCCGTGTCGTAGAAGATCTGAAAGCCCTTTGCGTTTTGGTTTCGGTCGGTTTTGAATCTCAAATACATAACATGTCCTAAAAATATGATAATTATTTGAGAAAAAGGTAATTTTGTTTGTGAGACCAAACCATGTGATGTAATCGATCGGGGAATAGAAGTGCCGCAGAACTTCCCGATAAGTGGCGATCGATCTTCTCTTCCGTTATGTATCTCAAGGTAATCGAAACGACAATTGGAACTGTTCTCGAGTTCGAAATCAGTCACATTCAACACAATTTGTCTTCCATTCTGGACCTCAAGAACCCACTCACAGTCTATTCGTGGCGGATATCTGGAATTGGGATAACCGGGAGATCTGATTACTCCAGAGTCGATAAAGAAGTTTCCGCCACAAGCAGTGGTCGCGTCTATGAAGGTATAGGCGGCGGCGAATCCCTCTCCAGTTCGGCGACCAATGGATTTGAATGAAACAAACATTTGATTTCCCGTTGATGTGAGGACAGGCGGCAAACGTGAGCCGCAATATCTACCGATGAGGGCGTATGTGCTGTCCCTGACCTCAACCGCATCACTGCTACAGTTTCTTCGTTGCTGTATTGAGAAGATTGTGAACGTGAGTCTAATGATGAAACCGGGATCAGTTCGGATCAGCCACGAACAGTTTCCTGGCCTTCGGAAGAGGTTCGCCGAGTTTTGCAAAGAGATTGATCCGTGGTTTTCGGTGAAGACACCGCCGCAACCCATATCTAAATTAGTATAATTGGCTAGAAATCCGTGGTTATTGATTGAGCCATCGGTTCCGAATTCGAGCCACAATTCATTGTATTTCGAAGTGATTGTGTCCGGTATTTGATTACCGCAAAACCTCCCGATTTCTGTCCCATTTTCGTGCGATTCTTTGACCACGAGGTAGTCGTATATGCAATCAATAGAACCTTCGATGTCAAAGATCTGGAAACTGAGTTGAACCAGATTGCCGGCGGGTAAGACAATGTGGTACTGACACTTGCGGTCGGACGGGTATGGGTCGGGGAAAAACGGGGAGTTAATTGTTCCCTCGGTATCTGAAAAGGGTTTGAATTAAGTGAGAGATAAAATATCTTCGAATACCTGTGAAGAGTCCGCCGCAAACCGTTGTCTAAAATCACCATAAATATCATAATCATTGATAT
>JAQGAJ010000947.1:0-11804 GCA_034689365.1 Liebstadia similis
TTAAGGATTGCCACCAAAATTGACTCGATAAAAGGGGATTCACTAATTATTCACATAGTTTATTGAATCTAGCTAATTATACTAAAGTCGAGATTTCATTTGACATTTCATCAAGATCAATAACGTTTTTGTGTTTGTCAACAATTTGACTCTAAGAGTCACTTTTGCCCATCGTTAGTCTAAAATCAAGCACATTTTCATATACCATGGTAGTTTTTCTTCTTTTAAATATATTCTGAAGATTATAAGTATTCTTATTCTCTATAATATACTGTCCTCAATGTAAAGAGGGTTGGATTGCATTAACTTTTCGTAATCTCAAGTGCCAAGGACCCTTAGCCTTAGGGTCCTTCAGCCACCCTTAGATTAACCAAATTATTTAGCAGGTATACTAATTGGGCTGAAGGGAGCGGAGATCTGATCGGATACCACGCTTGCGTTCAGATGTCTTTGTCGAAGGCATCGTTTGGCAAGTGGTCGGACGAGCCCTGTAGGAGAAAAGCATTGGTCGCGTGTCAGCGCCCACAGCAGTGGACAGTCGACGCCCTTCGAGCCATTCTCGAGAACATCACTAAAGACATTGATAACAAAAGTTTTGAAGAAGTGGTCGAAAAGCAGAACAAACAGATCGAAGCAGTGATGAAACGATTGGATACACAAATGGCTTACATCTCAGCACAGAATCAGTCGATGATTGAAATGAATAAGAATTTTGAGAAAAAGTTGTCAAAAGTGAGGACAGAATTGACAGAAACTGAAACAACGGAACTAAAGCTCATACCAATCGGCTTTATATACACTCAACTGCCCAATCAGACTGAGCCCAAGGAGTTGTGGCCTCGACTTCACTGGAAGGACATCACCAAAGAGTATGCCGGCCTCTTCTTGAGGGCCGAGGGCGAGAAGTCGGCTCCTTTCGGTCAAATCCAAAGCGCAAATCACTCGAACATCGCCAACATTATGGCGGCCGCACTGGTGGACGTCCGCTACACCAAAGTCGAGGGCCGACAGTATGTCCTCAAACAAGGCTGGTCTCCGAATCTGGTGCCGGCAAAGGCTCTGTCAGACCTCTACTTCTATGTGTCTGAAGGCGAGAACCGTCCCATCAATACAGCCGTCCGTATTTGGAAGAGAATCGCCTGATTTTAGGCTCTTTTAACCAAGATTCAAAAAGATAATTCATATAAAGCTAAATATTATAACTAAATTCAAATTTTATCTAATTTATAACAATTTTCATGGTTTAAATTTGATGATTCATGAATAAAACTGTCAAAATTTTATCTTGACAGTTATTAAAATGTCTATCAAGTTCATCTGTTTGATTGGTTGATAATTATGCAAAAACAACAACCCATTTATCTTCTAGTTAAAATCTCTATAATTTTGTTAGTAAATAAAAGTAATACATTGATTTAAGTTACAGTTCTACACAAGGAAACAAAATCACCATGATTGATTACATTCTAAACTTGGCAGTGCAGCTCTTCTTCATCCAATACCATCCAAGATAACCATCACATCCACTGAAGAATTCATTTGTCTGATTGGCACAACTCTGTCTATCATTTGTGTTTATTCCTAGATAAAAATGTTAAGTCACAATGGTTATTTAAACCTAGATACCTTTAATCCAGCATTGTCCATTTCTGTTGCTAGATCCTTTAATGCGTGGTTTGAGTAGATCAGAGCAGCTAGCACATTCCTTCGATGTAAACTTGGGAAGGTCACAAGCATGATGTGGACACTTCTTCCACATCAAACATTTATCTTGTTCACTTAGATCGAACCAATAGAACAAAATCACTATTATAATTGTTGATTTTCTCATGTTATCCAGCAATTAATGGTTACTGAAATAAACCTGCTTTTATGGATTCATGATTTGTCTCATGCAATATGTTTTTCACTAAAATTGACTTTTATGACAAATTATGAACAAGTTGTTTCATGAATTCTTCAAATACCTCGTCGAAAATGTGATGGTTTTTAGTTGAATTATAAAATAAATAATATTTAAACAATACAAAAAGGTTTAATTCAGTTAAATTAACCAGATTGAACCGAATTTGACTGCATTTGGCCCAAAAAATTACCAAAATTTTTTCAAAATACCCACTAATACCCCCCTAGACTAAGGATTGGCTACAAAATTGACTCGATAAAAGGGGATTCACTAATTATTCACATAGTTTATTGAATCTAGCTAATTAAATTGAAGTCGAGATTTCATTTGACATTTAATCAAGATTAATAATGTTTTTGTGTTTGTAAACACTTTGACTCTGGAAGTCACTTGAGGCAATGCCTACCCTAGACAGACGAAGTTGATCAATGTCTGGTTTAACCCATGATTACTATTCATTGTATTTGGAGGTTTAATTTCAATCAAAAACTTCAATTTAAAGTTTTTTTTTTAATTTTAATTACGAATATCAAAATCTACAATGGTGATGGGTTTACTTGTTTGCTCAGAGCATCGACAACATCAAGGACAAGGAGCTGAATGGGTCGGTAAGTTGTTTCATCTTTCTGTTCGCTCAATTGAAACGGACATATTCTGGGTTTCTTTGTATTTGTTTCGTCTTGAATTACCTCGCTAATATTCTTAAAAGTCTTTGTCAAAATTCCATTCATAAAACCTTGCAAGTCACTTCCTTTGTTATACATTCCCTCTGTGGAAGTCGCCCATTGGTTAATCAAACTAGGTAGAAAGTGAGTATCAAGATGATAAACAAATCGAATAGCTACCATAGAAAATGTTGCCAGCTAGAATTGGTGGGTGACTTCACGATTCTATTCAATTTGCTACTCAGACCATCCCTAAGCACTTTTGTCTCACGGGCAGCAAAACCCGCCTCAGAACCGATTCGGCTGATCATTGTTGGACTGCGTTTAGTGTCACACAAGTTATTAACCCATTCCTTCCCACTTTCAGACAATACTTTTCCAACTTTTGCCACCAGTTTATTATTCGGGTACTGTTCAGAGTAGAACCTCATTTGGTCATCAAGTGATCTCTTCTTCAAACTGTATAAATACCATTGTGAACGAGTCTAACCAAACAATGTCTTACCCTTTACATAGTCTGATATACTTATCATTGGTGTCGAACCAACAGCTCATAGGATTACCGAAAGCCAACTGAGCGTTCAAATAGTCTTCCCATTCGTACATATCTTCGCATGGATTTCCTGTGCGAGAAGGTATGGTATTTGCAGATTCTTTGCTGGAAGCGGTCGTCGAAGTGTTTTTATTGTCCTCGATCATCATCAAAGTGATAGTGTCTTCTTTGTTGGGCTTTGAATCACTTGATGAAGATGTGGGTGAGTTTGATATGTTTCGACTTTCTTTAGTAGAGGTAGTCTTTATAGTCGGGGAACTATGGGTAGAAGTGGTTACCGAAGACTCGGATCTTTCAGTAGGAGTGGCCACCATGTTAGGGGTTGCTTCCGAGGTATAATTCTTGGTAATAACCTCTATTGACTTATTGTCTTTGCTCAGGGCGTCTATAGCTTGGAGGAAAAGGAGTTGAATGGGTCGATGGGTAGAGTTAGTCAACTGTCCATTGAGTTGGGAGTTGGGACAAACACTCGGTTTCTTGGTTTTTGTTTCCTCTTCAATCAAATTAGTGATATTTTCAGATGTCTGGGTCAAAAAATTCTTGAGAATATCCTTCAAGTCCTCTTCCTTGTTATATTCTTCTTCAGTCGAAGTTGTCCATTGGTTAATTATACTAATAATGGAAGGGATTCTCAGCAAACTCGAATCTAGAACTTATCTGGGTGATAACAGAGGCGTCAGGCCTATATTAAGTAAGGCCATATTATGATATATTCTCTAGGCCAGCCCCTAATGAGAATATATTGGCATATTTCTTGCTATTTTCTAATCTAAAATTCATCTAGTTATTCCATTGTGGTTTTCTATTGCTAAATTGATGAACTTTGACATCTCGTTTGTGACTTTCCAAGTTTTTACTTATGTTATCAAGGAAACTAGGTGTTATCACCCAGTTCTAGATTCGAGTTTCTTGCAAATCGCTTCCATTATAAGTAAAGAGATTTAATGTCACGATGAAAAATCAAATGATTACCTACCATAATAGATCTTGCAAACTTGATTTGGAAGGTGATTTGATTATATTATTTAGGTTGTCGATTATACCATCCCTGTTTGATTTGCTCTCAATGCTGGCGAAGTTGACCAGAAAGCCCAACCGGGAAATAACCATTGGCCGTAACTTAGCCTCACAGATCCTATTAACCCATTTCATACCAGATTCAGCGAATACTTTACCCACTTTTGCCACGAGTTTGTTATTCGGATACTGTTTAATGTAATACTTGTACTGGTCATCAATGGTTTTGTTCTTCATTCTATAGAAATACCATTATGAACTGATCGAGTTAGCTAATGTCTTACCCTCTACACCATTTCTTGTATTTATGAGTGTTGTCGGGCCAACAGGACTTGGGATTACCGAACCCTAATTGAGCGATCAGGTAATCGTCCCATTGGTGTAGATCTTCACACGTTTTCACTTTTATTTTGCCCAAACCTCTGCTAAAATTCGATTTTCTTCCCTCTATGTGAGGTTTGGCCATTTTCTTGCCCCATATGCTCTCTAAGGGAGTGATGGTCTGGGATTCGATGTATGCGCTCGAGTCAGAATTGGATTTATACAATATCTTGCTTAAGCCGTTCACAATTCTAAACTCGACTAATGAGTCGTTGGTCTCAACAGATGAAGTGGTCGTCTCAGTAAAAGAGCTTGTTCTTTCTGTATTAGTGGTAATCCTGTCTTCAGAGGCATTGTTCTTGACTTCAGGTCTCAACCCATAATCATTTGGTGGGTCTGTGCTCTCGATGGCAGTTGTCGTTTCAGGTGATGGCTCTGTTACTGATGAGGTCGACTCAGTTTTGGCATTATCTGGTTTCAAGTGATTCCAAAACACAATCTTGATATCTGTTCGAGATTAGAAGAGATGAGCTTGATTGTTTCATATCAATTGGTTAGCCATACTAATATTGGAAGGTTTGAATCTTGGAATGATCAATACCAATATAATTAAATGATATCTCATTTTGAATTATTTATTCAAAACTCAATACAAATTTATTTGATTACATCATTTTCCAGGTGGGAAAAGTGTGACGTAATGGTATGTTTTTCAAAATTTATTCTTCTTAAATTCATCTTAAATAAATAATTCATCTTTATCATTCAAAAATTCAAATCTAATACAGTAAGTTTAGAGCAATCATATTTATAATGGTATTTATCATCATGGTTTTATACTTTTGCTTAGAGCAGATACTACATCCAGGATCAGGAGCTGAACGGATCGGTTCGTTGACTTATTACCCAGTCCACTCAATTGGAACTCGCAATTATTAGACCTCGTGATGTTTGTTTCGTCTTCGATTAACTTGCTAATTTTGTTGAAAGTCGTGGTCAAAATTCCTTTGATGAGGTCATTCAAGTCATCTTCAATGATGTACATCCCTTCTGTCGAAGTCGCCCATTGGTTAATCAAACTAATCAAGTGTAAAGATCAAAAACCAATCCATCCTTTGATTACCTACCAAAGAAAATGGTTCCAGCTCGATTTGGCGGGTGAACTGATAATTTTGCTCAATTTGTCAGTCAAACCATCCCTAAGGGCTTTTGTCTCACGGGCTGCCTTATTGGTTTGAAAGCTAATGCGGTTTATCATAGTGGAACTGTAGTTAGCTTCACAAACCCTATTAACCCACTCCACACCGGTTGCGACAAATATTTTGCCAATTCCTTCAACAAGTTTATTATCTGGATGGTTTACTGTGTAGTATCTCAAGTTTTCATCTAGTGATCTCTCCTTTGTTCTATAGAAATACCATTATGGAAGAGTAAAACAATTAAAAATCTTACCCTTTACACCATTTCCTATACTTATCGATGTTATCAAAGGGAGACAAACGCCTGGGATCACCGAATTCCGGGTAAGGACTCAATTGGTCGTCTCCTTCTGATGCATTGGCTTTCGAGTCACCTGAATGTGAGGTTGTGGTGGTTTGAAGGGAAGTAACAGCCGTTACTCTTTCTGTTGAAGTATCCGAGAGAGATGTACCCTTTGAAGTATTTTTATCCTTATCAATCTCGATCTTCAATAAATCAAGAGATTCAGTATTTGTTGATCTTTCTTCGGAAGTAGTTTTTATATTTGAATCTTTATAAGAAGATGAAAGGCTTGATTCTGTGGAAATGATTGGACTTTCTTGTATGGAAGTGCTCGGAATAGTTGTCGATCCCTCAATAGAAGTGTTCACTGAAGCCGTGGATCCTTCAGTAGAAGTGGTCAGTGAAGCCGTGGATCCTTCGGTAGAAGTGGTCACTGAAGACGTGGATCCCTCGGTAGAAGTGGTCACTACAGACGCGGACCCTTCGGTAGAAGTGGTCACTGAAGATGTAAATTCTTCGGTTGTATTAATATTTTTTGCATTACTTTTTGGTTTGTTTTGCATCAAAGCATCGATGGCTTGGATGACCACTAGTTGAATGGGACGGTGGGTAAAGTTACCCAAACCTCCACTAAGTTGAAAATTACATTCTTTCGGTTTCTTGATTTTGATTTCTTCCTCAATCGAATGGCTGATACTTTTGAATGTATTTGTCAAAAAGTCTTTAATGATATCTTCCAGATCAAGTTCTTGGTTATATTCTGCTTCAGTCGAAATGGCCCATTGGTCAATTAAGCTAATTATAAGATAAAGGTCAAGAAGGAAAATAAGACCAGGGATGGCGAATAGGAGAAAGGGTATTCCTAAAACCACCCTAGACCGGGAAATTTTACCAAAACCCTTAAAATAAATTTTATCAACCCTCCCCCACCCACGCCGAGACCCATTTCCTAGGTGCTAGACCCCCTTGACTGAATTGCATTCGCCATCCCTGATTGTTGCCTACCATAGAAAATGTTCCCAGCTCGATATTTTTGGTGATTCTATCATAAAATGCAAATTTTCTAAAAGGCTATCCCTCTTTGATTTGGTCACCCGTGAGGCCAAACTGGCCAGAAATCCAATGCGATAAAGCTTTCGTGGGTTAGGCTTCGCGTCACAGACCCTATTAACCCAATCCATACCATTAGAGGCAAATATTTTACCGACTTTTTCAATAAGTTTGTTATCTGGGTATTGTTCGGTATAGTACTTCAGTTGGTCATCAATAGTCTTGTTCTTCATCCTAATAAATGGCATGATGATCTAGTCAAGTGAGTCAATGTCTTACCCATTACACCATTTGATGTAATTATCATTGTTGTCAAACCAACAGCCCTTTGGATAACCGAATCTCATTTGAGTGGTCAGGTATTGTTTCCAATCAGTTAGATCTTCACATCCGATGTTCTTCGATTGTCTCGAACCTCCGCTACTTTCCCAAGTTGTGCTCTCGGCTGATATCGTGGTCTCTGTTGTTGATTCGCTAGATGAAGAAGAAGTGCTTGTCATCTCTTCATTGGAAGTTATTGTACTAGGTGAGATTTTTTCAGTGGTTATACTTAAAGTATCTCCGCTTGTCGTCATCTCAGACGATACTTTAATCTCGGTTGTTGATTCGGTGGATGAAGAAGTTTTTGACTCTGTACTAAGTGAATTTGTTTCAGAAGTTGTGCTCTCGGCTGATCTAGTTGTCTCTGTTGTCGATTCGCTAGACGAAGAAGAAGCGCTTGTCATCTCTTCTTTGGAATTTATTGTACTGGGTGAGATTTTTTCAGTGGTTATGCTTGAAGCATCTGCGCTTGTCGTCATCTCAGACGATACTTTCATCTCGGTTGTTGATTCGGTGGATGAAGAAGAGGTTTTTGACTCTGTGCTAGGTGAAGTTGTTTCAGAAGTGGTGCTCAACGAATTTTCGCTTGTTGTAGTTTCTGAAAATGATGTCTCAGTTGTTGATTCTGATGAGGACAATATTTTTGTTTCAGTGGATATTTTCGAACTTTCTTTGAGATTGGTTGTTTTTGTGCTAGGTGATATTTTTTCAGTGGTTATACTTAAACCATCTCCTCTTGTCGTTATCTCAGACGATACTTTAATCTCGGTTGTTGATTCAGTGGATGAAGAAGAGGTTTTTGACTCTATACTGGGTGAAGTTGTTACAGAAGTTGTGCTCGTTGTTGTCGTTTCTGAAAATGTTGTCTCAGTTGTTGATTCAGTTGAAGACAATATTTTTGTTTCAGTGGATATTTGCGAACCTTCTTTGATGTTTGTTGTTTCTTCATTGAGATTGGTTGTTTTTGTGCCAGGTGAGGTTGTTTCAGTAGCTGTATCTAAAAGACTACCACTTGTAGTCATTTCTGATGATACTTTTGTCTCGGTTGAAGAATCAGTGGTCGACTTTGTATTTTCATTATTCGGTTTAATGGTTAAGTCCTTAATAGTGTCGGTCGAGTCTTAAATTCAAACATTACATGCAATTATTATCAAACAAAATCAAATTGATAAGATTAAATAACTAACCGGGTTTCGTGTTTTTAACTAGAGCATTTAGGGCTTTGAGGATTAGAAGTTGAATTGATTTATGTTGTTTTGGGTCTTTACTTCCATAGAGGTATTTGCAATTAATATCGGCCTTTATGTTGTTCTCCTTCTCGATTATCGTAGTTACCTTGCTAAATGTGTCTGTTAGGAACTTCTTTAAGGTATTTCCCATATTATCTTCAGTAGAATAAGTTCCTTCTGTTGATTTTGCCCACGAGTTGATCAAACTTAGTACAAAACAATGAGAAGGAGTGATTCAAAAATTAGAATTACCATAAAAATTCTTTCAAACTTGACATTCCTGGGTATTTTGCGATTGTAATCATATTACCAGTCAAATCATCTCTTTGTGGTTTACTCTCACGGGCTATATTGGTGATGAGATTGAAGCGTCCCAACTGAGCCGTATTACGAGAATTGTTTGCACATATGATTTCAACCCATGCCATCCCTTCTTCAGCAAACACTTTGCCCACACTTTGTACTAGTTTACTGTCTGGGTATAGATCATTGTAAAAGTTGGTCTGATCTTCGATTGTATGTCTCTTTTGACTAATGGAAGAGGAATTCAATTATGTTTTGTATCGGTGATCAAAATATTGGCTCACAGTTTGCAGAACTTGGACAGATCACTGAAGACTCCACAGGCCTGGGGGTCGCCGAACACCATCTGTGCCGAGAGATATTGATCCCATTCACTTATATCATGTTTCGTTTCCAATGGAGTCGGTTTCCCGAACACAAACTCAACATCTATTATATCAGATGACTATTAAAAATAGGTTTAAGATTAATAACAACTTTACAAGATGAGATGACCAGAGGAAGTAGGATTAGATTATATGTCATTATGAGTTTAATGAAGTTTGTTATTATAATTAGAAAATATTCCAGGTGGCCATTGATGTGTGACGTCTCTTTTATAATTAACAAGAACTAATAGTATAGCATATACTGGACACTCCAGGTTTTTGGAGTTTTGTCCAGGTTTCATAAAGGCTTTTCATCCTTTGTCCAGGTTTTTCGAATTATCAGGTAACACTAGTTGGAATAATCTAATTTATACATACATGTCCTTTCGGGAAAGGAGTACCACATAGGTAATCCCATTATACACCTCCTTAAAAAGGTAGGTAAATGTACTTTTTTACCCTCAGAGCTGCCTTTTATATAATTGAATAATTATTTATTTAAAAATACAATTTTCGATCATTTTTGAAGCAATTTAAAAAGCAGAGCTTGTTTATTTGAAATTTATAAATATTTTAATTTTTAGCAAGATTAGATAGAGAAACAAGCAATAGATTCTCTGTATTTGAACGATTAGAAATTGAAAATAGCATCATCATCATCATCGTCATCATCATCATCCTTTGCCTTCTTATGATGACTAGGTCTCACTCTTCTGTGACCCTTAGGACCGCGTCTTTTGTTTGACTTCTTCGGATTGACGGTTCCAGTTTGGACAGGGATGTTACCAATAGGCGCTACTTGAATAGAAGCAGGAGTCGGCGTTTTAGCTTGATCAATATTGCCAATGGTGTTTTGAGCGGAAGCAGTTGTTGGGTGGGATAGAGTGTCTGCGATCGAAATTATGATATGTTCATGGTGACATTCAATTATAACTCACTGCCAGTTGGAACTTGAGCTGAAGGAGTTGGGACAGCCAGAGAGTTGGGCACCACCTGGACTGTTGGCTCAGGTTGACTTGGGACATTGACAATGGGTGCTCCAGTTGAAGGCTGTAATTGAATGGCTACGAACAAAACAAATTGATGATCTTGATGATATTAACCTAACTCACATTCAGTTTGAGATTTGATTGGTTCTGGATTGGTTGGCACACTTTCAACTACAGTAGGAGCTGGAGCATGATCAGCTGTAATAGGTTGAGTGGCAACCGGTGCCGGAATAGATTCTGCTACTATTGATTAACAAGATATTAATGAATGTTCTTTTATTTATATATAAGCACTTTTTAGTTGTTCGGGTGCCGGTATGTCTTGTTGGGGGGCTTGAATGAGGGTTTGAACTGGGGCTTCAGATTTATCAAGAACAAGTTTGCTTTGTTCAGTTGGGAATAACAGTTTGGAGCCATCGGTCACAGCGAACGATCGGTCTGTAGTTGGCTCGGCATTAAACCTTGATGATTCAGTGGGCACAACTAAATTGGCCTCATCTTGCTTGGACACAAAATCTTTATCAGGGATAATGGCCAGGTTGTTGGGCGCTGGGCTCAACACGGTGTTGGGTGACTTTTCTGAAGGTATCACCAATTCTTTTGTGTTGATTGACTTCTCTGGAGGTATCAAGAAATCATTATCAGGGCTCTTGACTACAAAATTGGAACCATCATTCGACACATCGGGGTTCACCAGATAGTTGTTCTCTGGTTGGTTTGCGATCACCAGGTTTTCTTGTGATCCTGGTGGGAGTACGCGGTTGTCCTGTGGTTGGAACACAAAGTTATTGCTTGGTTCAGCTACTGGTCTTGATTCAAATGGATTATGTTCACTAGGATGCGATGATCTGGAAACTGTGAATTGAATGAACGTCTGATTAGTATAATTATCAGAAACCTTTCTCTATCTGTCTACTTCACCTTGAGCATGCTTTCCAGCTTCAGCGGTGCCGACCAGTTTCGAGTAGTCTTTGTTGTTCACGTATAGGCCCGGTCTGCCAATCACATGGTCGAGACCTGTTCGAGATTATAGGAGATAAAGATCGGGTTGATTTTGTTTGAAACATTACTTGCTGAGATGATCAAAGTAAAAAGGACCAGATAACCCATTGTTAGTTCAGTTCTAGTTAATACTTTGATTAATAGGAAGTGGTTTGATTCCCAGGTGTGAAGAACTTGGAAATTTGATAGTCTTATATAGGGATGACCAATAGGGGATGAATAATAGGGGGTGAATGCTAGGATCCCCTTCCCTGAAGCCGAAAATTGATCAGAAAACTCCTCGCTGGCGAAGGATGTGGGCCACGGCGGGTAAATCCGATTTCGGTACTTCCCAAAAATCTTATACCCTGACCTCTCCTCTGGAGCTGAAGCCTATTTCCTGGTCCCCCCCCTAAACCCGATTTCATTGGCCATTCCTAGTCTTTCAATGAGATTTCGATTTCAACATAAGTTACAGAAAAACTAATCACGTGATTGACATTCAGTCTGGTATTAATCTAACTGATGATTAAAATTTATAAGATTTAAGATGTAATTGAATATTTGCTTTTTAAATGCTCACATTCTGCCTGAAAAAGATGAAAGTAGATAGAAGATT
>JAQGAJ010000948.1:0-11790 GCA_034689365.1 Liebstadia similis
CACAATAAATGAAATGATCATACGTTTACCTAATTTGAAAATTGAAATTGAATTTCAAATCATAATTCTTTTTTGCCGATTATAATAACCGGTAATTAATTTTTTCTCCCCTTTATTACAGTGAGAGCCCACTCTCAGGGAAATTGTAGTTCACATCCCTATAGACAATAAGGCTATAAATTGTTTTGAATTTATAGATCAATAGATTGATAAGAGAAGTAACGGATTGTGTGTTTTCTAAATTAGTTTTCTCTCTCTCTTCAGACTCTCTCGTAGTCTCTCTCAGTCTCTCTCCCTCTCCAGCAGTCTCTCTCTCTCTCTCTTCCTCTCAACCCTCAACCGAAAGGGTGTAACGAATGGATGAAAATAATAATAAATTTTGTTTTTAGTGATCAAATCGCGTGTCTATTCCTCTCTCCCCTGGAATTGATTTGTTAACCAAGTGGTCAAACATTTTAATTATCTTTCAATTATTAAGTAATAAAGTTTGGGCCCAATAGGAAATACATTCCTCCAGGTCTTAGACCATGGAAGTAATAAATTTGACGAGAATGACATCGATGTATATAATCTCGCAAATTATTGTTATTCATCTACTTCTGGAGCATATCTTGGGCTCAAATTACGCATCTTTTATAGCTTGTGATCACAGATCAGAGCACAGGTATGTGTCTGAGCACAGGTATGTGTGAGGGCCTAAAGAGCTGGTGAGCTGTCGACTGATAATCAAAGACCACCAGAAGTTTATTCTTCAACTTCTTCTTCAATAGCATTGGTCTTATCATTAATTGGTACGGAATTCTTCATATGTTAGTGTCTTATGGGTTATGTGTCTCATACACCATACCCACTATCCCTAAGCCTATCCCCTGAAGACGTTGAAGGCATCGAAAAAGGGATAATAATATGTAATTCAAACATATGTTTAACACAAATAAGAGAATGTTTTCTTTAGTTTTTGGCGTTCATTCACAATAGTCTTGGTCTCGATGTGTGTCTTACGCAAAGTGAGGCCACAAAAACACGAATAATAATAATAATAATAAACAAATCGCTTATTAATACACAATAAGTAATGGAAATGAAACACAAATTTCAAATAACAATATAACTCGTTATTCGAGTTAAACAACGCCTTTGATTATCGTATTATTATTATTATTACTTAAGGTTTTTGTTTCTTTAGTTGTTATTTATTATCTTATGTTATGTTTTCTCCGAAACATATATTTCTCAAGACTTTTATTCTTTAATTCAATTTTTACTGATTATTCGAAAACCGATTATTACTTCTCTGGCGGTAAACATTAAAAGCAAATTCTAGTTAATAATCTTGGTTTCCAGTATTCCAGTTGTAAACTTGCTATTTCTCTTGAATAAGTTGGATATTTTTCGTAGTTTTTATTATCCGTTTCGCAAATATCTATCGCTTTGCGAAAAAATTGATAATATTTTTCGCAAATTTAAACCCCTTTTCGAGAATTTCTATCCCTTTTTGTGAGTCGAATAAGCATTTTATAGCTTAGGCCATATGCCGGTGCGCTCAGGACTCAGGAGTGTGTGTCTGTGCTGTGCCAGAGCTCAAGCAGATTAGCTCATGAATTGTCTAATGCCATAAATTATTAGACTATTAAACATTTGGGAATTTTTATTTTGAGAAGAGGGGGAAAAAATGTGTATTAAAAAAAACAAATTTCAATCATATCTCATATTTTTGGAGCCCATGATTGAAACGGTTTAATCGACTGCCGGCTCGAGAGCTCACCAGTGAATTGAAATAATCGAGTTATTTATTGCGAAAAATGCCCACTAGGCCTAGCATTTGACGATCAGGCCTTAGTCACAGTGGTGTCCAACTGCGTAAGAGGACAGGTATGTGCGACCGCTCGGCTTAATTGAGACCACATTTCTCGTGCAATATCTGCTCTGATTTTAAGCCCCTTGTAGTTCAATATCAGTGAACTTGGACTGCCTAATGATGATTGATTCCACAGAGGGCTTATCTCCCGGGTGATACTCATCTAAACGTTGCCAGGCATCCAATTATCATCTTGTTTATTGTCTGCCATTCCACAGACCCGTTATATTTTCCCTCTGTATAAGTAATTTAATTGCTTTTCCGATTTTTTCCACTTTTCTTTGGGGCTATATTTGAATAATTTAAGTACGAATTTCCCGAATTTCTTAGCCATAGTGGGTATTCAGAGACTCGTCTCTGGCTCTCCGGCACAACACTTAATAAGATAAGAATTAATTTGATTTTCTTCTTCTTATTCTTCTTTATTCGACTCGATTTTTATTCTCAGCCTTTGTTCTTGTTCTGTGACTAAGACAGGGATGAGTATAGCGTCGGGAAATAGTGGGCTATTTTAATGATTGAACTCATATTTTAAAGATTTTGTGTCTTTCTTAGAGCCCATTACGAGTTTTTTAGTCTGAATGGAATTTTTTGATGAGTTTTGAGGATTAGAGGACGGGTTAATCGCTTTTTTCACCCCCTGTTGAGCGTCACTGACTTTAATATACAAATTTATGAGAGGAAGAGCTCTTCATTTAAGGGATGAGTATTAATAAATATATGAATTAATTCTCATTTCGTTATTATTTTGTTGTTTAATATATATTAAACAGAATTTGTTTTTTGTGTTTCACTAAAAATTTTCTTTTATTGTTAAGTCTTTTCTCAAGAGTTCGGTCTTTCAATTCAAGTCTTCCTCTTATTCTTTATTATTATTATTCTTATTATTATTATTCTTACGACAAATGAGTTTTGGTATTAATGTTACGAATAATTCACAAACAAATTACCCCTTTTTTTGGTGTCTGTGCTCTGGATTTTCGAGTAATAGCGGGAAATCTTTTGCAAAATATCTCCAAAATGTGATATATATTATGAAAAATTGTTTCAAAATTCTTTTGACTCTTAGATCACGAGTTAATCAAAAATGATTACATTTCAGACATAAGTATCGCTCGACTTCTCCAATGAGATGTGTTTTAATCCATATTTATATTAATAACGAAATAAGAAAATTATATTTAATTCCAATTCCTTGAAGAGAACTCTTTCACAGAATTAGATAAGTTATAAATAAATCTGTTTTAAGCGCAAAAATTCAATTAATTATAAGAAGAATATAAAGAAAAGATTTTTTTTCTTCTCTTTTCATAAGAATTATTATTATTATTATTATTATTATTAAATCAATTGCTATTCAAATGGCAATGAATGAGAAGCTAATCATTAATCACGAAAATTATTTCGATTTCAAGAGTGAACACAAATCACGGAATCAATAATCGGATGATAAGTTTAATTTATAATCACTTCTCGAATGTATTGCAAAGCGATTAACACTTTATATAAGACTTAAATTTCAATGAATACTGAAAATGGATTAGTAATTGATAGATGTTTTGATCGATACCGGTCTGTACTGACCGTGCGATTCAATAATTATCGAGGATTATTTGGGTAATCATGGCATTTCTTGTTGATTAGTTGTGCAATCAAGGTATATTTCGATATTCAGCTGAGTAATCGAGTTATTTCCAAATATTAGAAAGAGTAATCAAGGCATTTCTTGGTAATGAATAGAGCAATCATGGTATTTCTTGATATTCTCTCGAGTAATCAAGGTATAGCTCCAAATTGTATTGGTCTTTAGCTGAGTAATGGTTTAGTAATCATGGGATTCTTCGAAATTCCATAGAGTAATGATTGTATATGGATGATTAATAGAGTAATCATGGTATTTTTCGTCAAAACATCATGTTTCCAACCAAACCAAACCAACAATGGGTACGAATGTGTCGGTTGTCTGCCAAACACCAAAACTAGTGCAAACATATGGTCAGAGAGACCGCAATTAGCCATTCATTGGCCGTTACACCCAATGGTAGATATGGTTTCCATAGGGGGCTCGCATTTGAGGAAATGATGGCTCAGAGCCTAAGAGTTAATGGACTTGTGATGCAGTTTATATGCAATAATATAGCGAATCAGTCCATAAATTATTTGGATAGACAGTCGATTCGAGTGCTTACACAGGATAGTCATAAATAGTGAGTGAAGCCCATGATTACAATAATCAAGTGCTGGTCTTCACCTGGACTTAAGTCAAAAGGTATGGCCAGTCGTTGGGAATAATATCGAGAGCGAGGCCTCAGTCAGGCCTCACACACACGACATGAGTGCCCATCGCTATGTGGTTGGGCTGAGAATATGTGCCGCCCTTTGATGAGCTCAGGCTATGAAACACTCGAAATATCAATAAAACATTAGCTCTTTTTTCCGGTGCTCTCGGCTGATGAGCACAGGAATTGGGTATTTAACTAGAATTAAGTGTTGTCGGGTCATTTGCCCCTTGTGACTTTTTGTCAATTCAACACCATTCCCCTCAATGGTGTTCAATTGAGAGGACTGCCAGTGACTCGATTCTTATTTTTGGATCTCCTATTGTACTGTTCACCTCAAAAGCTAAGAAGTGTCGCATACCTGTCCTCTGTCTATACCCTCGGTATAGGAAATGACAGCAAAAAACAGAAGAAAATAATACAATAGATTAAAAAACGACATGAAATACAAGACTTAAAGCGTGAGAACTGTTTCATACGGACAGAGCACTGACAACAAGGAAAGTGTTTTTTAGACATAGACTCGCACTCAGCTCTTCATGTGTTGCCTTTCCTCAGAGCCCACTCCACTCCAGAGCTCATCCTATCATTTATTATAATAACCGATTGTTAAGTCTTGAGCTCATCAAACAATAAGACAATATATACACGAGTGATGTCGTGGTCGACGAATTTCGAGTCGACAGCACAGCCATAGCAGCCCTGAGCAGCTCACGGCTCCGGCACTTCCCTAAACCAGTTGTTAATACAATTTAATAGCTGTTTAATGATAGCTATGTTTAGCCTTCCTTTCCATTCATTTGGATATTTGAGTTCCAAAGATATGAATATAACTCTTATATTATGTGATATCTCGTTATAAGTTCTCTTATGAGTTGTCTTTCAGATTATATGCTGAGCGATGAGAAGTGAGGTCCGGATATTTGCTGTCTTTCCCCTACATTTGCCTACACTCAGCACAAATTGGATGAACCATTATAATCATAGACATAAGAGAAATTGCATTTCAATTCGCTGCTCATCTCAATATCAAAACAGACAGAAGTCGAGGGAATTTGCCGGAAATTACAGGCGATAAAAGTGGGAAATTCGATGTTTATCATGTTGTTTATCATGGTAATTTGGGTAGATATCGTTTCGTTCCCAAGGGATGTTTGTTTTTAGACTTGTTGCATTCCCATAGAGGGAATTACGAAGTGTCTTTCCAACCAAGGGGAAAATTCCCGTAACTTTGCGTAATTGGCGTAAATTTCATGTTTACGTATGCTTTCAATCCAAAAGCGATTGGAGTAATGAAAAGCAAAAAAGCATTTCATATACAATAAACAGGTATTCACTACTAAGAAAGGTATGTATTGTTTGTAATATGAGTGCCATTAGTAGTGAAGAAAAGAGATGAGAGAAGCGTTTGGGTTAGTGTTGGGTATCCAGTGGTGCGGATCCGGTTGTGCCGACCGTTTTCTCCTCTGCTCTGCTCTCTGCACAGCCGTTCCCCCCGACCATTGGCCTCCCCTTCACTGCCAGTGGCCGTCGAATGTCGTTTATCAAAGTCTCTGTGCTCTCGGTATTTATGCATTGGGTTTAATGAGAAAAAACCTATGGATTCGTTGCATTCAATCAACGAATTCACTCGAATTAATTTGAATACAGTCTAACCACTATATAAGCCATCAGTGAATTTGCAATTTTTCAATTACCCGTGTCTATAGTGGGATATTTGAGTTTTAAAGCCCAATATTTTTCAAAGAGGAAATGTCAATCTTGGAGACCATTATTAGGCTTTTCGTTTGAAGTGAGAAATTCGAGTACAGTCTCAGCTCTTTATAAGTCATCCGTGAATTTTCAATTATAGAAACGTCTATTACATTAGCAATAGTGGGCTGTTTTGGGTTTTGAACCCTTATTTTGATGGTTTTGCCAATTTATGAGCCCGTTATGAAGTTTGTCGACTTCAGTGGGAATTTAGATAAATTAGAATACAGTCTGAGTTCGATATAGCTATCACTTTTAATGGCTAGGTGGTTTTTAGGTGATTTAGCTAGTTCTTATCCAATTATAAAAACAATATAATATGGGAAAATTATAAAATTGAATAAATGAAAAGGCAAACGACTTTCATCTTCATTAGTTTGGTTTATGAATAAATTTAAATGAAATAATCATTTGTTAAGTAATAATAATTTGCATCAAAACAATGGATCCAATAATTTGTGCAAACCTTTACTCGAAAGTAGGGGTTAATCGAAATTCACTTCAAACCTGGTATTTATGTTACACTTCTAACACAGTTTTGGTTGGAAACAGAAAATAATTTGAGAAATAAAATGAAAAATTCATTAAAAATTTTCATTCAATTCATTCAAACTTAAAGTTTTGAATAAAAAGTCTCATTAAACAAGATTTTAGTTCAATGTTTAAGTGTATATCGCCTTCGGTTAGAAAATTGTTTTTCTAGTTTAGATTGGAATTTGAATGTTTGAGCCAATGATTTGCATTTGATTTCTCTCTTCTGACTCTTAACTAATAATAATAAGACTTCGGTTTTAATATTCGGTTTAAGACTATAATAATTATGTAATAAAAAGTAATATAATTTAGGTTTTGATTAATCAATTTTTGCATTAGATGTGGGAAATAAAGTTAAATTTCCTTTAATCTAATTATGTTTGTCGATTATTCTTGAATTTAGCATGCTAATACTGTTAATATTGAGGTTTTATGGGCGGGGAAATAGCCCTGTTTGCCCCCAAACAATGAATTTGTCCATTTTTAATCAATTTGAATGATTAAATGAGAACGAGATTAAGCATGCATTTTATCGAAGCTCATGTATATCGAGATAATTCATACAAAAAGAGTTGTGAATTGTTTAAAAACTCTTAACAAATTCAAAGAATTTTCTCAATTTTTTTTCTTCAATTTCTATTACAATATTCAATGAGTTTTTGTGCCAAAACAGACCATTAATTCCGTGATCTTTGAATTAAAGTTTGGTTTTGTGTGAAAATTGTTTCTGAAAAGCCTTCATTGCTTGAGCTCGAGCTCATAGATCGAGAACTTTTATATTAATTGAGATTTTTTTTGAGGTGAATATTATTTTTTCGGGTAATAATGGGTAATAAAACAGCGATTTGTTTGTTTGTGTGAACACATATTCCTTCAGATAAGAGCTATTCATTCAAATTGACAGACAATAGATATGACCGACTATTATGTCATTCATCGCCAGTGCTTTAAGACCTTTCTCTCGAAGGATGTGCTCAATGAGAGTACAGGCTATCAAAACACGGCATCACTTCTAACACTACGGCTGAAGACCGCCGACCGATAGCACAACAAAACATTGTAATCGCATTATAAGTATTCGCAGACACTCTCTGAGTATTATTTAAGACTTATATCGAGATTAGTATTGATTTCTCGAGTCTTGATATGAGAGGACAGGCATTACATCAATGAGTTCGATAGTAATTTCGTGTATTTCGAGGTAATTTTCGGGATTATCAAGTTTAAATTCGAGTTTAAGACGATTTTTGCAGTTTTTAGCATGTTAATAATGGAATTTTTCAATTTAACAATGGTAAATGTGTGAAATTTACCTTGTTTGGCGGTGAGTAAGCCAAAGGTTGACAAGATGATAATCAATTTGAACACGAAACTGTTATCCAAGTTCACCATGATGGAAATTTTATGGTAATTTCAGTTTCAGCACAAATTGTCTTCAAAACTAAAGTCAGTTCACTCTTAAGAAGAAAATCCGATTATTTGTGGATAAAATCCGAAATCTTTAGATCAGATCATAGTCTATGTCGAAGAATATCCGTCACTTCGAGTCTTCAATATTGAGTTCACTGTTCACTGAGTGATAGGTCTTCGGCCGAACTCACTGTTAGGCCGTTCACAGAACTATAGTCTCTTCACTCAAATCCGTTCAATGCATTTGAAACACACTCTGAAGTGCTTTGAGAGAGAAGTCCTCACAAACTCAAGCTATGGATGAGATAATGCAGAGCAGAGTTCGGTTCCTGTGCTCGGATCGGGAACTCAACACAACTATTCTCAGGCAAGCAGTTGAGTGAAGCCGTGCCTATGACGGCACTGACAGGTCATGCGCTCAGACACAGACCAAAACCTGTTTGGCCTAAAGAGCCCTTAACGACATCTACATTGAGGTCTGGCATTAGGTTCGAGTTTGAAGAGAGAAAACTGTTATTTAGTTTATTATTCTATATTTTATTTATTATAAAGTTTTAATTAAACTGTTAGAAACACAAGTTTTGAATGTACATTTTTAGAAATGTATCATGATCAATTTGAAAGTTGTAATGAATTTTCATGTAAATTTAAAATAATAAATAGTTTTTAATGTAAGAATTACTGCCAAAAGTTTTAATTGTGAATATTATCAAGATTACTTTTTTTATACAAAACTGTTAGATAGTTTTAAAAGAGACGTAAACTTTGTAAAAAATATTTGTCTATTTTGCTAGGAATTTATGTATTAAACATATCTTTTTAGCTTTGATTTAGCATGCTATAATTTCAAAATTATTATTGATTGGAATTTCATCAAATAATTTGACCTGGAAAAATATAAATAAATGTAAGACAAAAACAAAATTATCTTGATAGACCACCCGAACTCAATTCAGACATATTAAGAACCGAACGATTAATCGTTTAATTCATGAAATTTAATAACGTTTTCGTTAAACCACTCAATAGTTTTTTTTCAATCCATTAGTGGATAGAATATTAAAAGAAATTCATTTTGAGATTAAATGCGATCGGATTTCAGACCATTTCATACCGATTAAGATCACCGAAAGAGTTGGCATAAAAAATGAAAGTTTAGGTATATTTCAGTCAGGGATGGCTAATAGGGGGATGCTATGATGACCATGAAAAAGTTGATATGTTTAACTTATCAATATAATTTTTGCAATCAAAGCTGTAAACTGAAATTTTCATGAAATTTAAACTTTGTAAAACAAATTTTCACTTTATTATAATACCTATAGTTATACTATATTTTAAGGTATATTTATGATTGGGATTTTAGCAAAATGGTTATTTGATATTTTGATCCTGGATAATTTGAAAAAAAAACTAAAATAAAATTCTCGATAGACCACACATATTCAGACACATTAAGAACCGAACCTTTAATCGTTTAAATTATGAAATTAAATATCGTTTTCGATAAATGACTGTATAGTTTCAATACTTTAAGCCCATTAGTGAACAAATTTTTAAAAATAAATCCAATTTGAGAACAAGAAATCTCATTTAACGTAAAAAATTGGTAAATTTTAAATATAATTAACATATCGATTAAGTTAACAGCAAATTCGTGTTAAATTAAAATTATAATCAAGATCTAAAATAAAAGATCTTAATTGATTAATCGAAAAGAATACTTGATTTTTGTTTTTTTAGAGTTTATCATGCCACATTTGTGATGAATGTAAAATGGATGTAAAATTAAATATGGGCTTATAATATAGACTAAAAGGATTTTAATTTTTATTATCAGAAGTTAATTTTAAATTAGTTACACATTTGATTAAATGTCTATTTGAACATAGATTTAATTATTTCCAAAAATTCTTTTCACTTCAATTTCTTAATTTGAATAAGGTAAGTGTTTACTTCTTGAGTGTATTATGCTATTATTTTTTAGCTTTTCAAAACGAATTAAGACTTGATTAATGAACATTCAGATGTGATCAATGAAAAATAAGTTTAAACCAAAATCTCATTAATAGTTTGCAATTGATTTCCGAAAAACTCTTTCACTCAGAGATCGTTCAAACGATTCCCAAACGAGTGAACACTTTTTAGGAATAAGTCTGTCGTCTGATAAATGATTTGATTCAATGGTTACTTCAGTGATCAAACATTAAGTGATTCAATGACTTAACGCTTAAAATGATTTTTATTAATCACTTTTCTATGCATTTATTCCAGACTAAGGTTAATGCAATAAAAAGGGGCTTTTATTTTACTAGTTTTGAATTGAACTGCAATTAAGAAGAAGTTTTAGCATTATTTTGGAATCGATTTTATTGATGGGAATTATTTCAACAATTTATATAGCTAATGTAACTTCCTCTATTTCGTAACATGCTAACTTATCTTGTTAGTCTAGTTGTAATGTTTATGCTGTATATTATCACCGTTATAGTTATTCTTTATCAGTACAAGGTATATCTCAAAGATAAACATGAATCGTTAAAAATGTTAAATGAATGCTCCCTTGAATTGAAAAGGTATTCTGGAGAAAAATTATATTTCTAAAAAAACTGTAAATAAATATTTTATTATATTTTAACCTTGTTAAAAAAGTATAGTTATTGGTTTAGAAATATCGAAGATGACTTTTTATATATATATAGTTTACCAAATAAGATATCATTGAAAATTTAAGAATTTAAGTTGAATCTAGACGAAAATAATCTTATTTGTGCAATTTAACATGACTAAATTTAAGTATATTTTCCTAATATTTGAAAATATTATTTTCTGTAATCTTTTGATCAAGATTATTTTAAATCTTAGAAGAAAAACTTTTAGACATTCTTAATTTTATTTTTAAGAAATTGAATTTCGTCTTAAAGACTGATTTTATCATATGTGCAAAATTAGTGGATTAATTTTGCTATCTCTTTATATAATGACATTGAATATGGAAAATAAATTTGATCATTTGAAAGTTACAGTTTTTATTTTTTGGAAATTATCAATTTCATTAGTCATTTAACGATTACAAGGAATTTGATTGCATTTCATAATAATTTTTTGTATTTTATAATTGATTTAATTACTGATGAGATCTTGAGTTCATGTTATCTCGAATTCACACTTACTGTTGAAAGGTTTCAATGTTTTCATAGCTGTCTATAAATACTAGGCATGGCTAAACTTTGTCGGTCCAGCGAGAGTATTAAAGATGCATTTTGAAAAAATTGTGTCCATTGTTTTCTAGCTTCAAATATAATGCTGAATACATTGCAAGAGGTAATTAAATTTTATCAATTGAAGTTACTGTTTTTAATTTTTGAAAATCATCAATTTCATTAGTCATTTAATGATTACAAGGAATTTGATTGCATTTTATAATAATTTTTTTGTAATTCATAATTGATTTAATCACTGATGAGTTCTTTACGTGCGATCAAAGCACAGGTTTGTCAGGAAATGGGATGAGTTTTTGTTAAGTAATTGTGGGCTTAAGAGAGAAGTGAATGGGATTTCAATTCTTCTAATTTTACTTTTCATTGAAAGGAAAAGTCGTTTAAGAATTGATTGCTATTTAAATACAAACTCAAAATTGATTTTCAACTTTCGTTTTCTCATTATTGATATTTTCAATTGATTTTTGAACAACAATGGGATATAAATATGACTTACAATAAATGATTTATTTGTTCTTTTCCTTCAATTTGATATTTAAAACCAAAATATATGCCAAACAATATTGAAATCGAGGGCTTTATTGTAAAATGTGTTAACAAATGTATTAAATTAGAATTTATCGGCCTTCGTAATGACCAGCCCATTGTGAACTTACTGTTGCCAAAATATCGATAAAACATATCTAATAATTATAAATATAAGTCGAATTGAAATTAAAATAACTTTTATAACAGA
>JAQGAJ010000949.1:0-11785 GCA_034689365.1 Liebstadia similis
GACCATATAAAAATCATTTAAAAACTCATATTAACATGATCCCACCATTTTTTGGCCTTGTTCCTTTTATTTTTCGCTAATATTATCGCTAGTTGTGGAAGCGCAAAAAAAATAATGATAGGTGTTGATCGACTTTGACCAAGTTTAATTTTGATTTCCCATTGTACATATAAATACTGGACTTAAATACTGTACTTTTATTTTCAGAATAATGTTCTGTCTCTCAAAATTAAATAAATATTTAAGAGCAACGCCGAGAAAGCGAATTTTCTTCACTTTTAAGCAAATAGAAATCTAAATTCTGATTTTGAAAATTAAAAAAATTATATAAAAATAAATTAAATTTAATATTTCACATACTCAAGCTCTAATCAAATTAATTCGGTAATAGTTAATTTGATGTAAGTGATAAAATATAGGAAGACGAAAGAGTGATTTTTAGATTCTATTACATTTTTAGTTAGTTTTTGAGAAATTTAATATTATTTTTAAAACAAAAATACAGTTTTTAAATAATAAATTCATAAACAAGATCATTAATACTAAATGACGTCCAAAAAAAGATTAAATTTTAATGTCCATAGATAATTAATAGAAAAGAACATATAAGTTTAACAGATTCTTTTCGTTACAAATATACCTTGTTCAAAAATTTGAAAAGTTCGATAGTTATTTCATGATTTAGATTGTGCTTTATGATAAATAGGAACGAAGGGATGCTGAATGGAGGGATGCTAGGGACCCCCTGGAGCCGAAAATTTGTCTAGATCTTCTGCCGGCCGTAATTAAGCCGTAGGGAACTGAGTTTAAACGTGATTCAAGTTTAATCAAACTAAATTTAGCAAAATTTTGGTCTTAAAACTTTAAATTTACCTAATCCAACAAATTTATCGAAAAAATCGGGTTAATTCTGTTAAATTAAGTGCTGATATAATTGAATTAAGCGTCCACGAAATCCGGGTTTGGCCCCCGAAAAGTGCCTATACCCTCATCTCCTACCTGGAGCTAAAACACATTTCCTATAGGCTAGATACCCTCCCCTTGACTGAATTGCATTCGCCATTCCTGGGTAAAACTGTAATCCAGTTTGAATAACTATTCTAAATAAATATAAAAAAAGGTTTAATATTAAATTAGGTCTATTTCTGTTCCTCTATTTTTTGTATAGAGTTTTTAATCGATTGGCTATTTTAAGTCAATAAGGTTTATATCGAAGAAACTGTAGTTTTGTTCTTCAGATAATCTAAAGTTATCGTTATATGTTCAATATACTAATCTAGCAGGCTTTTCTGACGACATTTTTATCAAAATATATGTTTTCGAGGATGCTGATTACAAATATGAGAGTATAAAGTTTGTATCTCATACAGTTTTTGAATAATTGAGTAAAAATTGTTTTAAAATAGCTAAAACTACTGTTATTTCTATAATTAAGGTGAATGATCTTTATATGTGCACTCTACTCAACTCCCTAAGCAAGAATATATAGGTCTTGTATAGGTTTTAAACAAATGTTGGAAAAATTTTCAAAGTTGAAATTTTTCAAAATAAACTTCATATTCGTGCTCAGTACACTCCCCTGAGAATAAATATATAGGTATTGTAAGGGTGACCTTTAGCGGGAATGTTTGAAATTGAAAAATAACAAAAAAATTTATAAAAAAATTTATAAAAAAATTATTAACTTTTTATTTTTATTCCTAAAATCATTTTAGACAATGTCTAGTCTCATTTATTTATTTATATTGTATTTTCTTGGAAATTATTGAATTTACTCACATTTCATGATATATTTTCATTGGAAACTCATCGACCTTTTGACCTACGACATTTTCATTGTGATATTCGTAATCAGCATCCTCGAAAACATATATATTGATAAAAATATCATCAGAAAAACGTCTTTGAAATTTTAGACTTTGAAGCCCTCTAGCGCCTAAACGGTTGGGTTTACCCCCCCCCCCCTATGTCTTCGAGCAATTATGATCAGTTAAGTGTTCTCTATTCGAAAATCCAAAAAACAGGGGGAGGTATTTACACACCAAGTTTTCAGGGGGTATTAGGAGGGGGTATTTTCCGATTCCCCCCCCCCATTAGACAAGCCTGTTTAAGCTTAATTCGGGTTGAATCAATTTTAAACTCAGACCAATTCGATGTCACACAGACTGTCGCTGTTATTTGAAATAATTGTTAAATTTGTTGAATTTAATGCTCAAAATATTTCATTTAAATAAACTATCGATTTATTTCAAGGATTTAACTTTTCTTTCAAATTCAAATAAATTAATTCAGTTATCAAATGTTAGTCATTGCATAATAGTCGAGCTCTTTTGACATTCGTTTACTTGAAATTAGTTCAATTAAAAAATGGTTTGTTTGCGATATTATTATGACATAAAAGATGATCTCAACCTGAGTTCAATTACTTTTGATGACCGATAATACAATTTTTATTAAATCGCGAACAACCTTCACCTTCAGTTCACCTTAGAGTTCATCTTTCTTTGTCTTTTATTTTAAGATCACCTTTTTTAAACTTTCATTAGCCTCCGGGCAGCCGAGACATGGCTAGAGATCACGTATACCATTGACTGAGAAGCAAAAGTGCTTAATATAACCTTTCTTGATGAATATTAGTGCATAAAAATAATGGGTGGGTAATGTGGGCTATTCCAGAATTGTCCCTTTCAGATCCCCTTAATTTTAATCATATTTGGTAACATTCAGTGAATTAGCTACCGGAACCAGGTTTAAACCGGATTAAAATTGTTTCGCCACAATTAAACACATTTAAGCCTACATTAACACAATTAATACCGAATTAATCAAAAGACCCAATAATCAAAAGAAGCGCTAAAATAGTTTTCGGGACTTCCGAAAGGTTCTCCCTAATCCCCCTGAAATCGGAACTTTCAGTCAACCCTGGTATCCCCTGTTAGGGATAGATATTCAAAAGTGGGGCACTGCCGCAATCTAATTTTATCCAATTCATTCTTATCTGAAAATTGCGCCAATACTGTACTATCTAAACAATAACCTAATTAATACAAATGTCAAAAATAAAGATAACCTTGATAATAAACTATATTTTTAAGGAATTCATAAATATAGACCTTTCAGATAGTGCTCTTCACCATAATCATGATAACTTCTAAGCGAGATTCTCAATTGAGGTGATCTATGCAACAAAAGATTAGGAAATTTGCTATTTTTGTTGTTTCACTTCAGTTATGGCTCATTTGCCACAAAATTCAGGACAACTTATAGGAAGATATTTACGAATGACTTTCTCTTAATTTGAATATTTGTCATATTTATCATTGAAATGACAAACAATTGCCAAAACAATTCAATTTTATGCAAAATTTATCTTTCCTTACATTTCATCCACAATTGAACGACAAAAATATTGCCGCAAACAAAATATGACATCATTTCACTTGATTTAACACATTTGCATAATTTAGTGAAAATATTTTTGAATTATCATTGAATCGAAACATTAAAATGTTAATTCTATATCAATATTATCTAGTTAACATCAAATAATAATAACTTATCTAGATAGTTCAAAGGGAAGTGACTTTGGAAGCACTGATCGAAAACAAATCTATTATTCGAAAGTAGGATATCAGACAAGAATCTAGATTATCATTAATGGCATCCTTGGCTGACACCCCTCTCATTCCTGTCAGTCCTCTCATTCTTCTAATTTGCTTATCTAATCCTTGTCTGAATTGTCTTCAGTGACCGATTTGATTAATCTTCGAAAGTAAGTCCAAACAAACTGTTAACTATTCGAACCGAAAACGCTTAAAAGGATGGCTCTCGTAAATGTGCCAAGGTCACAATGGGATGTAGTGTACACCTGGAGTACTGGATAACTGATTACTGATAACTGTTCCTCGATTTCAAATAGATTTTAAAATTATTCAATCATTGCCTTCAGTTTTAAATTATTGGATTAGATTAATCAAAAAGTGTAGGTTAGAAACAAAGCCTCACTCTCTCCTCCTTTTCCCACACCATTGCCGTCCCCATCACTCTCTCCCCTCCACTATCATCACCAGTTTAGATGAGGTAATAGTGAGAAAATTTCAAACTAGTTATTATATCTCGTGAGCGGAGAACCGGATGAGAGATATTTTTGGATAATCGTCGTAAAAGTTGTTTAAACTTTGGTAAAAGTCGTTGAGTTTTTGAATTTGTTTGTAACCAAAAAATTGTTTCATTCGATAAATAAAAGGAAAGTAATTAATAATTTTTAAAAAATATTTATCGGAAAAGACTATAATTCATGTGTTTGTGAGCGAAGAGTAAGTGGAAAAAAATATTAACTAATCATTGAGTAGTTTTCAAAGTCTCATGAATATTGTAATTGAAAGGTCTTTGGATCTAATGGTGGATCAGTTGAAGTCAAGGCGTTTCGACTCAAAGCACATATTTAACCGATTGTTTGCTCCGATTCGGACCCGATTTCACTAATTTATATCTCATCAGTGACTTAAATGTCTTGACTTATTGGAACAGTTCGGGTGACTCTGGTATCACAAGTCCTTCGCAACCACTGATTGCTATTATTATTGTCGTCAGAATCGCAGAAAAGGGGAAAAAGTATTTAACCTTAAGAAACGTGTTATTCTTAAACTTGAATTTCTCTTTTCATTACTTCATTTGTCGAATCCAACTATTTTTCAGTGACTTTTGAAGCCATTCAACAGAGAATTGAATTTTTATGATTTTGTGTCAAAGAAAGTGCTATTCATAAGAGAGTGGTTTCGGTTTTGAGAAATTCTTTATAAATTGATTTTTTTCAAAAAATTTCTTATCATTTGATTTTCAAAAATCTAATCCAAAAATGATTTACAACTCAAATATCGCCGAAACTATTGCAACGATTGAAGACAACTGTGATATGTATTTGGATAAGAATTCTTCGGACGTGCTATTAGTGATCGGGAACGACATAATCCCGGCCCACAAGACTGTCCTCATGAAAGGAAGTGATTACTTCAACGCCATGTTTAGTATCGGAATGCTTGAGAATGGTCTCAACGAAGTGACGATCGAAGAGCTTCTGAGCCAACCCTTCGTTTTTGTCCTACGGATGGCCTACGGATTCAAAGTCAACCCCAAAGAGCTCCGAATCCTGGCCTACAGTGAAATCTTTGACGCCATAATCGTTGCCAACAAATACAACTTCGAGACCATCGAACACACTCTGACCGACCTATTCTTCGAGAAACTGAACACCAATTTCTCCGCCGATTACTTGTGTGTCAACGAAAAGAAATCGATCGGAAAGTTGGACAAAGTTTTCTCACTTTCCGAAGTCCTAGAGATCTCAAAGTCTTATAACTTGGAGTACTTTTCCGATTCGTGCAAATCATATATCGAGAAGTCTCATCGAGGAATGGATGCTTACAAATATTGTTATAACATGTGGTGCTAACCTCTATTATCCTCATCATTATCATCATGGGTTGATCATCTTCTTGTGTCCCTTCTATGGTAAACAATCAAATTCAAGGAAGGATTGAATCATAATTTATATTTAGAATTATTATTTAAAAGAAATTTAATATTTTCATTCAAGGATTCCAATTATTCTTTATTACAAGTAATTTAATTGAATGGTCGCGGAGTTATATTTAATACTCTATTCTGCCTTATTATCATCAAGACACCTTTTAATTTATCAAGTTAAAACTATTATTATTTGCCTCTTTAAGAATTATTTGTTGTAAATATTTAAAAACTGCGAGTCTTTATAATAAATGTTATGAAATAAAAGGTACGAAACGATCGATAAACAAAATTCAAGAATCTTTTCAAAAATTTAGGTTATTTATTGTGAACATACTTGAAAACAGTATTCGTTATCTGGAATATTGATGCCGATTGTGATCGAGATATAAATCGTAATCATTATTAGATTAGTTAGCCTTCAATGTTCACAACTTTAGCTAAAATGAGTTAATATAGGAATAATTTTATTAATCGTCGATTTATATCATTAATATCTGGCACATCGGGCTCGGGATAAGTATAACGAAGCGAAACTTAATCTAATAATTGTTGATAATTATTTAAATTGAGATCTGAATGTCGTTTCGTCTCAATGTCTTCGGTGATTTGCCGTCGGAAGTGTCCCATATTCGGGATAAACATGTTTTTACACATTTAACAAATTTAATTATACATTCGATTTGTTAATTGTGAACCTTTTCAATGAAAGGATGAGTTTATTTGCCTTTAAGTCCAATAAAAATAATTTTATTGAGTGTTAAAAAGTATAAAATCGATAAACAAATTGAGAAATTCGTATTAATTCATAAGGAAATCAATTGATATTTCGGTTCACTGTTTCCTGAATATCAGGGATGGAAAAGGGGATGAATATTGAGATCGAATAAATATGAGGAAGAAAGGTATAGAGGAAGGGTAGGATGGATAAGGGCAACGAATTCAGATGAGTGTGATATTTGAAATGCCCCTTTTGACCAAAAATTTAGTCAAAATTGAGTTAATTTGGAAATTGTTTATAATTTTAATTATATTCAGACATTTGAATAATGGTAAAATACCCTTTCTCTGAATCTATCCAACTCTTTGAATATTCTTGGATAAACTCTTTGAATATTCCGGTTAATACAAGTTTTTAGTGCGAGGACTGTGAGGCACGGGTTTAGGACTTTAGGACTCTATAACCGTTGCGTTTAAGTATCGAAACCAGTTATCACTGAATTGAAACCACTTTTTAAAAGGTTTATAATAGGTTTGAGCGCTTCCTCGAGGGCACAACAACTTGTGCTTCTGTCTTTAATCATCAGAATCTTGTCAGGGTTGTCAAGGTTAACTTGCTATCGAAATATAAAGGAATTCGATTAATTTTTTATTATTAATTCAGAACTAATGAGATCTTGAATTGAGAAACAATTAAATCATTTTAATAGAAATTTTTATATTCAATGAATTTCGTTAATGTGAACAATAAAGGTGTGAATAAAAGTGACTTTCTCTAATTAATTATATTCCAAATCGCTTTTACAATTCTAGTTTTTATCTCATCTTTTCTATTATTCTGAGAATTGTATTTAAGGTAATTTCAATTTTTCTAACTTTAAGATTAAACGAATTAAATTAATTAAATATTAAATTGATTTTACGATTAAGACTAGACTTGTCATTCATTTTTTGAGAGCGATTTGCAAATTGCAGTCTATTTTAAGGGGAATTTTTCAGAAATAAAATCTATTCAATTAAAAAATTTTGAACAAAGGGTTTAATTATCATAACCGGAGATAACCAGACAATTGTATTACACATTTGCCAGGTTTTAATTTGACAATTTCGTAATTTTATTACCGAAATCACGTGAAAACAGATGATTATCATCAGTACTAAAGTCTTGAGTGATCCAAGAATAGTGCAGATGTGCTCATCCATTGCCAATCCATTCCCAATCCCTTCTGGAAGACCACATGACTCACAGAACTTAATTGAAATTCAAGACTCTTTTGTTGCGGAAACCGATAGATTAACCATAAATGTGAAGGTTGTCTCTTAATAGTCGACTGTTTATTAATTGCGAAACGTTAATGGATTGCCGTCGAGCGTGCAATCGCCCGGTTCAAGGTAGAAGTGGTCGGCCCTCCGTTACCGCCAACCCTACACTTAATTGATAGCCGATTGTTTGGTTCGGCATTGCATTCATTGCTCGGGCGATGCGAACGATTAATCCGTATTTGGGTCTCCAATAGTCTGAGACTCACGATATGAGGTCAGGTATGCGGAACACTGGCTGAGAGGGTCCGGTTGTGCCGACAGGTTATCATCGGTTAAGGTGAACCAACTCTTATGGAAGATTCCACTGAATACAAAAGTTTCCAAACTTTACAATCAAATAATTATTTGTAATAAAATTCCAGTTTTTTATTAATTGGAGAAACTTTCAAACATATTCACTACCATTATTACAATGTTTGTATTATTTTCTAAGATAATTCAGTGGTAATTGGAATGACCATGGATTTAAATCAATTCAATGATTCGAAAAAAGGTTCGGCTAACTAGCAATTTGCAAATGATTGCAATCAGAATTGTCAGTTTGTTTTCTTGTTTGGTCTTATTATCAATTTCAATGTCCCGGCACAGACATGTGCTGATCGTAAATAATCACAACTTGTGAATCATAATAAGTGCTTTGAATAGAAAGATGTTTTGAAAATTTCAAAGAATAGATTATTTGATTTGTTTTTATGTTTAAAGGTTTAGGCGCGCGGTTGGCATCGATCAGACATTCAGATAATCCGAGACAATCCAAGGACAGAGTCAATTGTCTTCAAATTCAAATTCAAATTGCTAGACATTTAAATTGCTAGACATGAATTAAATTATCGATTATTTAAATCATGTCTAATAAATTAAATTCAATTATTATCAATATTTACATGTAACCAGGTAGTAATCCCCTGATTTCGAATCGAAAAAGCGACCCTCCCCTTCGTTTTGACCGAAAAAACTGCTTAATTCGGTTAGATTTTATCTTGATTTAACTGGATTAAGGGGCCGTTTTCGGAACTCTCGAATACCCCACCCTAAAAGTTATATCCCTCCCCTTGGACAGGCAAATTCAAATTTAAATTACTAGACATGAATAAAATTTTTGATTATTTAATTTATGTCTATTAATTTGAATTCAATTATTATGAATAATTACTAGTTATTATTCTGGTTCATACGAGTTTACACGGCATGTGATCTAAGCCATTGAATTTGTTCATTTGACCGAAGAAGAAGACAATCTGACACAACTGATTGCAATCATGTCTATTCAATTTGAATGCAATCGTTATGAATCACTACAAATGAATAACGACTTGTGATTATTCATATTCACAATTAGCACATCTGCTCGAAGACATTGAATTTGATAAATTGACCGAAGAAGAAGACATTTGATTGCCTTTGATGTCTATTGATTTGAGTTAAGGTAATTCAATGTTTGTCCTTCGACTATCTGGGAATGTCTTGATTCGTCTGATCGATGCCAACCGCGCGAACCAAACAAACAGTTAAACATCGAAATCAATTAAATTATCAATTTTTCACATTTGGCTCACGTCTCGGATTATATTAACAGAATATGACATTTAATTAAATGAAATCATGCGATCGTTTCTGTCAATCATTAGTGAATTTCGCGGAATTGGCTGCAGATTAGAACACATGACCAGATGTATCAAGGCCATTTCTACCATATTTGGACACTTTCCTATTCACACCTCGTCTGTTTACTTATATAAAGATTAATTTTAGCAAAACATTAACAAAATTCAGTCAGAAATAACATCAAATGACATCATAGATGTGGTTAAATCACTTAAAACTTAAATCATTTTGTCGATCGTCCAAAATAATCATCATATAAATTGTTTTTTATCACTTTTACATTTTTGAAGTTCATGTAAATCAATAAATTTTGTCAAATATGAAGGTAATCGAGGAAAATCATAAGGTTTATCATGCTTTTAACTAATGTCCTTCTTTTTGAATAACTTTTATTTAATATAATGTCATTTATTTGGAAATTATTTTCGACTATTTTTGTTATAATTTGATTACAATTAATGAGAAAACAATAGTTTATTCAATTCGTAACCTATTTTAGTATTGAATTAAAGGAAACTTTTATTCTCATTATATTCTGTTTCCATAGAAAGCGTCAATAAGTGTATGAATTCAATGATTTTTAGTGAAAATAATAAAATATTTTATTAGGAAATCACTTATCGATAAATCGTTTCTGCAGTTAATTAAACAAAAAGGTAAAACAAAATTCAAAACCATAAGTGAATTGTTTGATAATATCATAAGAAGAATAAAAATATCGGTTACAAAACTATAGATTAGTTTTAACCCAAAACATAATTGAAGGTTAAAATTAAATTAAAACTACTTTATTTACGTTCGTAAATGTGGATCAAATGAAATGATCGTTACTATCAACTAAAGTCAAAATCATATGATTGGCCCGAATCTGGTTCTCGGGCTGATTATCACTTGGGATGAGTATCACCGATGAAAGAGATGTCTCAGATCGTGCCCATTGTGGTCTACAATAAGCCCATTGTGTGCTTAACACCAAAGATTATAGTAATACTTATAACAGTTGAGCATTTGTGCTGTCCTTTTCTCGATGTAGTTTTGACACAAATCGGGAAAGAATTCCAAATTAAACGATTTGCTAATATCGAGCACATCGTAAATATTGGACAGATTTGACTCTTGGTTTGTGTTATTGTTGTTCTCTTTATTCTCTTTGTCATCGATAAGTTTGTAGGAGTTCTTCACCCGATTGTATGCATTGCGGACATAAAGGACTTCATTGGAGTGATTGTTGAGTTTGTCGAAGAATAACTCGGAAATGACTTCTTCGATGTGTTTGAAGTGGTATTTGTTTGCGATTATGATCGCATCGAACAACTCATCGAAAGGGATCAGTTGTAGGTCTTTGTGGTTAACTTTGAATCCGTAGGCTATTCTCAAGACGAAGAGGAATCGTTGTCCAAACGGTAGCTCTTCTTCGAGTTTTACTTTGTTAAGAGTTTGTTCAATCATTTCAATACTGAACATAGCATTGAAATACTCGGAGTGTTTGGTCAAAATTGATTTGTGAGCCGGGATTATAAGAGATCCGATCGATAGCATCACATCAGAGGTCTCGGCATTCAGATAGAGATCAGAGTTATCTGCAATCGATTTATCCATTTTCGGCGATCGAGTCGTTTGACTGTTGAATAACAGATTATGTAAACTGTGTTTTCAATATCTTATCGATGAAGATATCGATAGTCGTGTTCTTCACACCAATCCTTTGAAGAAGAAGAATCAGCTGCGAGAGAATCACCTTCACTATTGTCCCTTTATGTCAAAGACAGACACTTATGAACAGTGTTGAGAACAGTTGCGACCAAACACTGATCGCAGTTCACTGTCAGAGCCGGTTATGCGCTTCGACTACAACTCCAGAACTGTTTTTGAAGACACGAATAGTAACATAGAGTCAGTTAACTGTTGAAAAACTGGTCGAAGCTATTGATTCGATTCAAAGCAATGGTTGCGATATATAAATAAAGAAATTTAGTTTCAAATAATTATTACCAACGATTAGATTCGAGTGTTGACTGACTTTTAAATTGGATATTCGTGTCAATTACGGATCAAGAATAAGAATATATGTGTCGGCACAGTTAGCGACTGGTCTTTTGATATGAGTTCTCGATTTAGTAGCGAATGTATAACAACATGGGATCAGTTGTAAAGCCTGTTGTGTGAGCTCTTGTTTGCCAATCTTGGCTCACAATGTTTACCATAGCCTAGGAGTGACTGTCCAGAGGTGTGAGCCTCAGCTCCAGAACCGGTGCACCAAAAGTATCGCTAATTTATCGATTCATTTCAATTCAAGGATATATTTCTTATTACTCAGCGATTTATTTTTGAAATTCGAGTTTCAGAGTAGAAAAGAAAGATTTGTATTACTTCTCAGTCTTTCTATGTATACCTGTTTTAATGGTCTAAATGAACTTGACATCAATACCGAGGACACCAACACTGATATCAATTTAGATATCAATTTATTTAAATAATTATAATTATTACGTATTTTATTAATATATAAAAACATTTGTTTTGCATTTAATTAGCTTTTAATTGAAAACATCTTTCCCTTAGTTTTTAAGATTCAATTCAAAATTCTAATTGAAATAAAATTTAAGAAAAA
>JAQGAJ010000950.1:0-11781 GCA_034689365.1 Liebstadia similis
AATTCAAAAAATAAGAATTTGTTAATTAAAAAAGTTTTAGTCAAAAGACTAAAACAGTTTTGATTTAAAGCAATGAAATGTTTTAAAAGTTTGTTCACAAGTCTTATGCCATCTGAGGGTTCAATAACTAAACGATTTGATTGAAAACAAAACGGCATTTGTTTACTGATCGGTGACCAGAGATCAGCTGAAGAGACATCGCTTCAAATCTCTTGTGGTTACCATCGAAGTGATCGGTGTCTATCAGTTATCAATCGGCAAACTGTCCATTATCTCAATGCTTAGACATCCTCGCGGTATATCCAACACAGTTCTCGGGGTTGTAATTGCTTTCGGGTTCGGATCCGGTTATTATATTTATGCCCCGGTATTCAAGAGAATCAACTCAGAGCACACCAAACCACTCGAACCACCGACCAGTGGCCCGACTTTGGCCGAAAAGGCATTCAAAAGCGGGCGATGAATACTCCGGCGAAGTTGGCCTTCGGAGTGATTGGAATCACTTTCCTTGCGATGACATACTTGACTACAATTAGACCGAGTTATAAAAGATTTAAATTAGATGGTTATGAGAAAGAAGTGGAACACATCCTCAAACGCAAAGAGTCTTAAGATGTGGTCAACGAGTGATCAAACAAATCGATTCAATCGTTTAGTTGTTTATTGTATTTCATTAATAGTTTAAATGTTTTCTAATAAACCAAAAGACAAATAAACACTTGTTTTGACTATAATTTAACTAAAACTCAATCACAAGAATCGCTAAAATTTAATCAGAATTTAGTTTTCCTTCCATTTGGTGTTAACGAACGGCACGTATTGCAAGACATACTTCCAGTCAAAGAAGAAGGCGACGGCCACCGCACCCGCGGCCCCGAACCGCATACCCGAAGGACCCCTGAAGTAGAGATCAAGCATTCAGTGATTTCAATGATAGTATTATTATAACAATTCATTTCTATATCACAAATATTTTGACCGACGATATGATTAAACAAAATGTGGATCAGTTTCGGTCAGAATTTCTGACCGAAATGAGTTGAAATGTAAGTCAAATTTGACAACAATTTGGACAATGAGTTCAATTTGGAGATACATTAAATCAAATCATTTATAATTAATTCCTAATTAGCTCTTCAATAATGTCTTAGAGATTGGTCTCAATTTGATTAATAGCTCTGAACCTAACCATTGATTACTATAATAATTAGATTTACATCGATTAAACAAAATTAGAGGTCAATTACCAATTCTTCATATAATAAATGGCTTTTCGGCCGGTGATTGAAGGCCAGACTCCTTTGACAATATTAGACATTGCAGACAATTACCGCTTCAGTGGTGACCAACGGATCCCGAAATGGATTTAAGTCTGATTTAAGACGATTTGTAAACAATCAGTCGTTCAATACGTTAATGACGTCCGCATTGAAAGAGACGTTAGGTTTGAATGAATTGATGTTTTGGTCAATGATTGGCATCAAAACAGACAATCGATTGACTTCTGTTCTGTTCATCTGATCCTCACTTCAGACGCTGAAGACATCACAAGTGATGGCGAATCTAATCAAAGCAAATGTCGTCTCATCTCTGGTCAAAACGTTTCGGTAATTACTCTTAGATATCATCAAAGACTAAGTGTTGTCCTTCAGACCAAAGTTGGCCAAAAATGTGAGACATCTCTCGACTCAGACCCCGAGCGGTGTCTCGTCTTCGCTTCTGACCATCAAAAAAGACAAAGACTGGGAACTAATGGATCGCGAAGAGAGGGAACATAAGAACAAATTAAGTAAAACTGTTTTGACAACTGAACAACCGATGGATATCACGGACTTCAATGGCGTCCCCAAAGAGCACGTCTACGAAAGAAGAGTCCGCATCAGTCGGCCGGCGAAGAACGCCATGCAATCGGGATCTTTCGCGACCCGTTGCTGGAAGATTGAGTTCGACAATAGGGAGCGGTGGGAAAACCCTCTCATGGGATGGACATCAACGTCAGTCTATATGTTTGTCTTTTTCAATGATTAACTTCTTTGTTATTAGTGGTGATCCGTTGTCTAATTTGAACGTCTGGTTCGCCACTAAAGAAGAAGCGGCAGAGTTTTGCGAAAAGAACGGATGGTTTTATGAAATAAGTGAACCACAGGAGAGACGAGACCTCAACAAGACTTACGCCGAGAACTTCTCTTGGAATAAACGGACTCGAGTCGGGTCGAAGTGATTCAATGTCCGACTATTTTGTTGTTAACTCAAATGTTTAGAAACGATTCAGTTTTACAGTAAAAAAAGTAAAAATATATGTAATTTAACTCATAATCCAATCAATTGGTATACAAATAGAAATTTAAAAACAATGAAAACAATTATTTACTCAAATATTTATCAATTTTTTCGTTAATTTCTGGAACTGCTTGGAACAGATCAGCCACAAGACCGAGATCTGCCACTTGGAAAATGGGCGCATCCGGGTCTTTGTTGATCGCAACGATTGTCTTCGAGTCCTTCATTCCGGCCAAGTGTTGAATGGCTCCCGAAATACCGACCGCGATATATAACTCCTGTTTTGAAAGAAAATAATATTTAGTTCCGAATCTCAATCCAAATATCAATAATTCATTACCGGCGCCACGATTTTACCGGTTTGTCCCACTTGAAGGTCATTGGGAACAAACCCGGCGTCAACGGCCGCTCGCGAGGCACCGACGGCTGCGTTGAGTTTATCGGCCAAATCGTAAAGCAGTTTGAAATTGTCTCCCGTTTTCATTCCTCTTCCGCCAGATATAACACGAGAAGCACTGGTCAGCTCTGGTCTCTCACTTTTAGTCAATTCCTGGCCAACGAATTCTGATAATTCATTTTTCGGAACTTCTAAAGAGAGCTGTTCTGTGGATGCGTTTCCGCCCTCAGCGGCCACGGCTTCGAAAGAGGTTCCTCTGACTGTCAACACTTTGATTGCATCCAAAACTTTGATGGTTTGTAAAGCATTTCCCGCATATATTGGACGAACAAAAGTGTCTTCGCTTTTGACGGCCGTAATCTCGGAAATTGGAGAGACATCGAGTGTGGCCGCGACTCTTGGGATCAGATTCTAAATGCAAATCAATGATTATTCCAGTCTAAGAACCATTGATGTCATACCTTTCCGACAGCTGTGGCACCGCTCAAGATATGACTGAAATTGAACTGTTTCTGTGCGGACACAACAAACGGAGCCAACACTTCGGGCAGAAAGCCTTTGAAGGCTTCGTTCTCCGCGACCAATATCTTCTGAACTCCGGTAACTTTGGTTAGACTTTGGACCACATTTGAGACTTTGGTTCCAAATACAAGACAAACCACTTCAGAACCGATTTGTTTGGCGGCACTAATCGTATTCAAAGTAACTTTGGATAGACTTTCGTTGTTGTGGTCGACAATCACCAGAGAACTGGCCATTCGGTTACCGATATTTGAAGACAATCTCTGAACGATAAACAAATTAGTGATCGTTTAAATGGTTTTCAATTACTTTGATTCCAATTGAGAGCCAATTGTGGTTCCGATTATATAAACGAAACATTTTTGCGATTTAATCGTTTTTCAATTTAGTTAACGTTAATTATATTTGTGATTCAGTTAACATCAATAGAGTGGTCAAAGTCTATGAACTATGAACTCGATTAAAGTTATATCAAAGTTAAGATCAATGAAAATCAGTCCAAACTATCGACTGAACGACTGAACCATTGCGTCGCTTAACGACTGTAAACAAACTCAATAATGAGTGTCGAAAGTGATCTTCGCTATAGTCTGAGTGACAAATGACAGCACTTCTCGGCTAAAGTGGTCAAAGTTGGTCCAAAACGGCCCGAAGAGTTCGAAAAGTGAACTGGGTCTTTTGAATACCCCTTGAGAACATGGTAATGATAATTATATGTAAATTTCATCCCTCTATAGCCCTCTATACCTCCCAAAAGTGTTCCTCTCCTCCCATTGCCATTACAGGAACCCAATGTCTATCAGACTGTAAGCCCAGTCGACGTCACTTCTTTGCTATCAACTATTGGTCCAGAGGTTAGGCGAATGGCACGTCTCTTGAAAGCTGAAGAAGTTTGTGACAGAAGAGCGATGTAGTGCCGGAGAGGAGCGACTCTGCAACTGATCACAACTGATCACAACTGATCCACATTTGACTCCTTGAGCGCTAAACCCGCTGTGATTGCTGTGATCGCTGTTATCTGTTTTGATATCAATTCTTTTGTGAAATCGTTTTACACTAAACTTATTCAAAATTCGTGTCAAAAACAGAGCCCCCGTTCCCTCCTATCAAATGGACCACAACGAGTCTGATATGGATGGAAGCATAGTAAGTGACAATTCACCTGACCATCAATTATCTGATCAGATATCAAAGATCTGATCCTTACTGTCCTCACTGCTGACCATTACCTTCATCTGAGCTGTACTTCGATTGTCACACAACTGATGCAACCCTTTGTCCATCAGTTGTAGTGATGTTCGTGTGATCTCTGATCAGTGATTCGCCGGTAGAATATAGCGGTAAAGCAATTGATCCAATCGACCAATTCTTGAGACGATTATCACTTCATAGCCTTCGAAATATTGAATTATATCCTTTGAATTTGCAGTTCTTATTATTTAATAATTATTTACTGCAGTTTTAATTGTTTGTTAAATCTATAATATCTCTTTACAAGGACAAGGCGTTCAATAAATCAAGCATGTGACCATGATCATTCTATCATTTGATCATTTCTATCACAACTTTGATCACTTCTATTAGCACTACTTTATTCTTCGTTCACACACTCTAAGGGTCTGTCAGAGCAAAGGGGTTCCAAACAGAGGTCCAAACATTTTCACAATGGGGATGACCAGAGGGTGGGACTTCTCGATGACAAATGAAGACAGTTTTGGTCCTTAATTGAGTTCAGTTTACTTTCATTCCTTATCGCGATTAATCCCATGTGACAAATGTCTACTCTAGTCCTGAGAGTTACTCCAAAGGGTAAAACTTTGATAAATGCTATTCATATTCTATCGGTTTATAGTTTTTTTTAAAAGAAATTTTATAATCTTTTATATAAATATTAATCGTCATTATTATTGACAAAAAGTTCCTATTCTTCGATTGAGCGCAAGAATCGGTGTTTCAAAGTCCCAACGCTTTTCTTAAACTTTGCCAAAACTTTCACCTGAGCTGAGCCGAGCCCTCACACGAGTTGATTAGACTTAAACTTAGTTTATTATTCATTTGATTATAATTTATATCAGAGATGAGACATGATTTAAATGAATTAAGAGAAACGAAAGATTATATTAATTATCCGAAAGCCTTAGTCATTATTGTTTTGTACCTCTACTCCTCTATTCTGAACCCATCGGAATCAGCGAACCATAGCTTTCCGACACAATTATAAGTTATGGTCATTCAGAGTACTGTTTCTTCTGATGACTATAGAAAGAGATATGTAGTGAAACACGAGTCGTATAATCAAATAAATCAAATCAAATCTGTTAATGAGAGACAAGTTTTTGGCGAACTATTGAACTAATGCGAAGAAATTAAGTGACAAAACGAGTGGTGACTCGAGTTATCACTTGAGAGGTCCCTCACGAGTGTCGGCACTGCTTTACACCTGACCAACACCTAAACGACATGAATCGTCGACTCTTTTTAGCTTTCGTTAAACTTTTTAATGATTCGCTTTCTGTCGACAGAATCTGACGAATGACTAAATTAGCCGACAATTCAATGATTGAATCAATAGTTTTGATGAAACTCTAATCAAACTTAACATAACTATACTTTCAAATAGGTTTCGATAGTTTGGGTGAGTTTAGAGTGTGATTGTGATAGTGTTCGGGAGTAATGAACTGAGTGGAAGAGTAGATAACTTGTAAGCATAACAAAAGAAATGCCGATTTTCTACATTTTCAATATTAATTGTCGTCGATTTATAATTGCATATAACCTGGGAATACATTAAGTAATTGTTTCGTCGACCTGTAATCGTCAACATTGGAGTCGAGACTGAGTTCAGTGATTCGCTTCAATGACATTATAGACAACATATGCTATATATATGTATATATCGTTGTATTAAAAGCCATTGTTTTTGTTTGACTCGTCTTTTCTAATATTCAAAAATTATACTGAAATTATATAATAAGCGTTTTGATGATGAGTCATAATCACCAGGCATGCCATCCATGACATCCATGCGATCCGCCTGAAGATGAGTTGATCTCATGCCTGGTTTCGTTTGTAATTGCAGTTCACTTCAATCAACTACTGGTGTCGTATTGTATTGAAATCAGTCTAATCTATTGCCACTATTGTGAGCGCTCATCACTTCTCGACATTGGGTTCATTGATATATAGGTATCGAAGAATCGTTTCTGACATCCCATTAAAGTGGAAGTGATGTGAGCGTCGGTCCCATCAGTCCCTCTCATGAGTGGCATCACTGGCATCACTGCCATCAGTCCCGGCACAGTCACAGTCATAGCCATACTCAGAGCACATATACTATCGCTTTTCACTCTTTTATTACGCCTTTTAATTGCTTTTTTGCATTGAATTAATGTTTTTCTTTGGCTTTATTTTCAAATTCAAAGCTCATTCTAAACTCAAACTAAAGTCTAATTTAAACATTATTTTTAAAGCAATATTTTTTTATAAGCGTTTGCATAAACACTAAAAACTTTTCGCCTGTTTTTGTTGTATTTCGTTCAACGCATTAATGAACAGTTGATGTGAATAAATGTGAATTAATTTGAATTTCTTTGGGATTCTTGTTAGCCGTAAATAAATTCCTTCGTCTTTACTGACGGCTCGAATGAGAAATAAAATCAAATGAAATAATATAATATAAACCAATGTTTTTTAGAGCAAATTTTGATTTTACGACTGACTTAGTGATAGCCTCTAATGTTAGTGCACTTTGTTTTTGAATATTTTTCCGATTCAAATGACTTTTTTGTCAATAAATTTGCATTTTTTCAATTATAAAGTCTCCGATTCGTACAATAATTGACCGATTTATTGATACATTAAAGTTGATTACATATCAGAAATCATATTATGCTAACAATTATCATAAGATTCATTCAATTCATTCAAACCATTCAAACCATTTCGAGTCATTCAATCCCTTACTCGAGAGCCACCGAAAATCAATTCAAATGCTAATCGACTTACGAATACTTGAAATTACTTTTAATCGAAAATCTATTCTCATTCAGTCATTTCTCTCAATCTTTCTTTGAAAGTCTTATAAATAGATGAAAATATTTGGCGAATCGAGTGCTCGGATCGAGAGTTGAAGCAAATTAATCAAAAGGCAAATGAGATTCGAAATGAGACCCAAAATGTGATCCCAAACGATGATCAGAAGCTGGTGTTAGTGACTAAATGAATCATTTCTGTCATTTGCTATAAAATGTCATTTTTGTGTCGATCGGATCCACAAATACGGTATTGCAGTGAAGAAGCAATAAAATCAATTATAAAAATAAGAATATTCTCAGTGAATATCTGAACCGTTTTATCGCCAAAAAATAGTTTCAATTATTATGCGATAAACTAGTTTACAAAACAGACTCATCTCTCCTCTGCTCAGGACTTGTGTTAATGTTTTTCGCCTGATTTGAGTTTAAGCCAAAATTGATGTTCAATATCGAAGTCAAAAATAAAACATAATTAATATCCCAAACATTCATCAATATATCATTGAAATTATTGCTTAAACTTAAGTTATTTATAAATCGTTTGCATCTCTTCATTGGCTCTAATGAACGTATTTTTGTTGAATTAGTCTTTCCATAAATTTTATTGAACTAAAAAAATCGTTTTATTTATCTCTGATTGGCTTAAGACAAGTGAAGAGAAGAGAAAAATATTGTTTTTAATTATAGATTTAGGAAATGTTAGGAAATGTAAGTCACATAAAGTGATGGTTCGGAGAACTCACTGTTCTTTCAATACTTATTTTGGTGTCATTGATGGGAATCTGAGCCCTACCGAGCTTTGCCTCCCTGTCCACTATTTATTTATACGCTATCGAATCAAATTGTTGCCCATTTATCCCATGATTGCAATTACCATCTCATAAACAAAATTATATAACTTAGATAAGAGTCTCGATTGTCTCAACTGCTTCAGTGCCAAGAATTTTCATTTCGCAAAGTAATCGAAGTAATCGAGAGAATTGATTATCGATCGACACTTTGTGTTTGTTTATCTCAAAATTTAAACTCCAATATAATTAATCAAATTAATTAGTTTTAATTGGGAAAGGGTTTGAGCGGAGAGTCTTGGAGTCGGACAGGTCTGGGCGTCATCGGCGGTGAGCACTGGTGGCAGTCGTTGGCTCCGAACAAACACAAAGTGTTGTATCAATAGTACAAATAAATTGGGTTCGCATTGAATACATGAATACATGCCATTCAGGACTTAAGTCACGCGTCGATCGAAACTAAATCTTTTGATCTGAGTATCGGAGCGTTCGCTCACTTGTTCTCTATTGCCGTCACTTTTATATCTTCGATATATCTCTAAATATCTCTAATAATATCGAATAATAGAGATCTTTATTCCTCTCCAGAACTTTATATTTTCATTCATTGCTTGACTAAAAGTTTTTCTAAATATTTATAATTGAAAACAATTTCAATTCCCGACTAATGCTCTGGTTTTCAATAAAATCGGCCAAAAATCAGACATAACTTCTTGGTCTCGGAAGGGAAGCCGTCTTCCCGTCAAAGACTTTTTGACAAAGATATCGCTTTTCAAGATTTGTCTTACAATGTCTTTCAGTGCTGAGTCTGAAAGTCTGAAGTTTTATAATTTTAGTCGATTGTGATTCTTATCCGAGTCTGTGCTCTCTTCTCATCTCATCTCTGGTCTACTCTTTGCCATTCCTTATATCACAAATGAATGCTAAATGTATTGGAATTATATCTATTTATAGTATCATTAAACAGTTATTTACCATCAGAGCCGTACTCATCATCAAAACCATCCCCACTTCAGCCCACATAACGCACTGATCGCGCGATCACTTTATTATCCGACGGCTAAAAAGCAATCGCTGTGTAAACGATCGCAAAATACTTAACTATCGATAATCACATTTGAAATTAAATTCAAATCGATTAGACTTTTGACAAAATTTATTGCTTCGATGTTTATGTGGCCTTATATTCATTTATTTATTTAACATTAAAATAGTATTAATTATTGAAATGAGCAAATGATCGGATCGACTGATCATTTATTAATTTAAATTAATATAATTTAAGCTAATTATAAGCGTTTGGGCGTTAGAATCGAATTGAAAGAGTTTTCTCATACTTAGGAAAATGTCGTTTCATTAGAATTAATTGTATTTTAGCGCGAATTTGAGTCTAATTTAGTATTTGATATAAAAAGCAATTGAAAGGCAATTGAAAGGCAGATGAGTCTCAATGTGTTATAAATATTTAAGGGATTCGGGGGACCGATAATTAAGGGGGAGTCAAGTCTTCATGCTTTCAATGCGCCCCAAAAGCATCGCTCACTTGTAGGAAGTCCTGAGTCCTGACTCCTGAGACGACTGAGCGCTTCAATACGTCTTACTTACGCCACTCTCGCACTACCCGTGCATTACTGGCACTGATCTGAAGCCAAAATTAATTGATTGCTTATTAATATTGAAATGCAATTAATATAGAGTTTGTATCGCAATGTTTCGATCCATTCGTATATCAGAGATGTATACTAACGAAGACGTTGAGGCACTGATCCGAGCGCTCGGTGCGGACCGACAGTCGGCAGAAGAGCTGAATATTAATATAATTGTGATTACGATAGTTATGATAGAGTCGTACCTATAGTTGCGATGATTGTGATAGTGTTGAGCAATAGTTTAATATGAGTTCTGGTAAATGGACCTGAAATCCGGATCAAGTGATTCCAGAGCTCAGACCAGTTAGTCTTAGTTAGTCTTGCATTCAATTAATTTGAGAAAAAGTTTTTTGAGACAAAAAATGATTTGATTTTATGTATTCATTGTAATGTATTTATGAATGTATTCTCGATATTCGTGTCCTACGGATGGCTGACTTTGTTTCAGGTCTTTGTGATCATTAAAATCTATAACAATATATAAGTTATAACATCTATAATACGTCTAATTATCGCTTTATGTGTTGGTTCGTTGATTCAATAGTCAGGCCTAAAGTGCTTTAACTCAAGTCTTATTTTATTTTTTCATATTCTTGTTTACTTCAATTGATGAGCGTTTGGGTTTGGGTTGGCTTTACATTGGCTTTACAAGCATTTTATGGTTGTTTACTATTAAAGGCAACTCATAGGAACTCATAGAAAGGCAACCTTTGTCTCTACCATAGCTTCTTATATATCTATACACATATCCACATATTCTCCCCATTTCCTCAATTATTTGGATAAAGGGGACGGCAATCGTCCAGAGGGGGAATACTCTCTGACTCTGGTAAGGACACTGTTATTCTGTGCACCACCCGCTCCATCACAGAGTCATTTCAGTGCCTCTAATGTATATAAATTTAGTATAAATGCCAGACCGGACTCATGCAAGGCCTGAGTGGTCACCCCTTGTAAGGGGTTGTGAATGGAACGATCGAATCCATTCCATCCAGTGGTCACTTTATGCCGACTTCAGGGTCAAGGCAACCGAATTCACCAGAAGATTGCCAAATAGTGATTGCAAATGAAGATTAGAACCGAATAGTGCCGTAGGGCGTGGGCCGGACGGCCGGTTAGGCCGGCGCTCACCACAAAAACTCTTACATTGATTTTCTAAACAAAATAAGGATCGCTTCGAATATCTCCCAAAAGCGCTATTTATTTCCTAAAATTAAAGTTTTGACAAAACCTTAAATATTTCACAAAATTGCGAAAACACTCGAATTCTTCTCTTCTATGCTCTTAAGTGAACCTCAAAACTAAACTCAAAACTAAATACTTTTGAGAGAAAGTAAATCATTTGATGTCTAATAGATTGGAGGCATTGCTGTCTAAACCCTTTCCTCTCCAATCGTTTTACTTAAGTCTATTTGAATCTCAATTCTCTTCTAATATAAGTTCAAATCTACGAATAATAATCACATTTTAATAACAGGTCTCAGAGTCTTCGGGACGTCAGGGAATCGTTAAAGGGGTTAACAATAATGGGAATAAATAAAGGGAATAAAGGGCGCGCTTTCCCTAAACAATGACTCTCAGCTTTTATTCGCTCGCAATTGTTCTGATGGTCTTCGAGTAGCTATTCCTTGACCACACACTGTCCTCGCAATTATCAAGTTTTGAAACTAATCTCAAATAACATTAAACACAAGTTTTTGCGATCTTTGTGTCAGAACGGAGGCACCGGTTGGCCCATAGGTTGGCCCATAGGTTGGCCACGACTCTCGTGAGAGCATCACTTCATCCAAACCATTGCAATCATTTAAATCAACACAAATATCAATCTAAGAGTTAATCTCTAGAATCAAATCACTATTAATAAAACATTGCTTAACATCACTAATCGACTCATGCATTGCACACATCGGGTCTGATTGGCTCCGATTGGCTCCGATTGGCTCGACTTCGCGAATAACGAAACACGAGTTCTGATAAAATCAAAATTAATTTCAATTCATCTTTAATTTAATTACATTTCGAGAGAAATCGCTTTTTTGGACTATTTTTAGTCGAAAAAACGAGAATTCATTTATATTTTTCAATCATTAGAACCATTGCTTCAGTTATTA
>JAQGAJ010000951.1:0-11774 GCA_034689365.1 Liebstadia similis
TTTTAAGGGCTTTCATATAATGGTGTTCTAAAATGGGTTTTGAAAGAGGATCTATCATAAAGAGCTACCTCATAATTAATACTTCCTTAAAATGCTGGTAAATGTAATCTTTTGGATATGGGCTATCTTGTTATCAATTATTTTCCCTCAAATCCTTTAATTATTCTCCAATTGAGTAAAAGAGTTGAAATTTTCCCATCGATTGCTTACGATTTCAATATATTATTATTAAACACGAAAATACTCCATGATATCTATGATACCCATGATATACCTTCACAACACTGTCTGATACTCTCTTATTATAAACTTTTGTCCCAACGGTTCAGAAACACAATTACCAGCAAATCAGTGATCATTGGTTGGCCTCAAATAGATATTGAATTTGAGGGCTGACTGACTATTAAGGGACTGAAGAATCTCTGGAATCGATATCCGAACCATATTTTATTACTGATTCTGTATTAGATTTGAAGAATCTTTACCTAATTTTACATATCTATTATATCCTTTGTAAATCATATTCGACTCACATTTGACACAATTGTCATAATAATAAATACTATTTGTAACTTTAATTCAATTGATTTTAATTATTTCAAATTAGTTAAAAATATCTACATTTAGATTCCATGTATTCCATGTGAATCCGGTCTTGTTTTGTATCAAAACCAAAATTGTTGGTCAATTCGTTTTTTCTATTCTGTGATTTAAATCCCGAATCCATTTTAATTTTAGTAAATTTTATAAAACTATTTTACGTCAAACCTAATGATTGAAAAATAATTTGCAAAGAAATTCAACAAAATATCAATTTGTTTGTAACTGAGCTGAGATTGACTAAACTTTTATACGTTTAGAGATAATGATTAAGGTTAGAATCGATTTGAGACGATTCTTCTATACCCGGATATTATTAAAATTATGACAGAATTTGTTGAATTTGCTGAAGAGAGTGAACGTAAGACTAATCAAAATTAGGGTAAAATTAGTTGAATGGCATCTAAACTGTCGGTTCGACCGAAAAAGAGTCGACACAACGATCTTGTATTTCATTTATGGTCCATATCTTTCAAGCAATTGACGACAAGTTATAAAAACAAACTTTTATTTGAAAACTACTGACAATAATTGGTTGACTTAAATGCGTTTAAATGATCGGATGTTTTAAATAACAGACAACTTTGAAATTGGTTTTTAATTTCCAGTTATTTTTGGAAATGAAGAGCAAAAGTATGATTCGATTGAATCGTCTTTTGAATGGTTTTCAATGAAGTTAATTACAAATTCAACAAAAGAAAAGTATTCAAAACATATTGGATTAAAGTCTGATAATCTGATTCTTGAGTTGGAATCGGAGTCAAGTGCTCTGAGCGATGACCACGACTTTACTCCTCAGTAGTCAAAACATTTTAAGAGTGATTCCAATGGAGACAAATATCAAAATGTTTTGCTGATATAAGTCTCGCATTCGAACGAATCAATAATTTTCAATCAGAATAAGCCGACTGTAAAAGCATTTTCTGCATTTCGACCATCGCTTCGACTGAAATGGTTCGCCATTTGAGAGGAAAGATCAGCCAATAAGTGAACAGAACTTATGCACTGCCAGTGCCTACACATCAAGAAGAAGGAGAAGAAGAAGTAACGAAACTGGATCTGAGAGATGTCGAAGAAGTTGTATAACTATTTTTGAATTGTGAATCATCTCTACCTATAGGTTGTAGTTTTGAAGCCAACAAATAAGATCTTTGTGAAGACCCAGTGATCCGAAGCCATCCTATCCTAGTCTAGTCAAACCGATCCCAACCAAGAGAACAATTTATCAGACATTCATATGAAGCGAAACCTATTATCGCATTTTTTAAAGATTACAAATGAGTCCCAAAAATGAATTTTTCAATATTTAAAATACTTTAAGCGTATTATGATTTTCGTTGGATTTGATCCAAAATCGGTGGCCCTTTAATAGCAATAGGATTGAGCTCTACTGAGGACTGATCTCTACTCAAATGCTCTATTATTCACAGCTATAAGAGTGTAAAAAGTGATGCATTGTTTCGATTATACCGTTAGTGAAGAGTCAGCACAAAAGCACGAAATATATATAAATTTATTGCGAACTCGATTTTCTTTGGCCTAAACTTATAGATTGATTCGTTGTTCAGTTGGACTACAGTTCTGAGAGATTGGGATAAGAGTGGGACTCAAGAGAAGTGAAGAGAAGTGTATTTTTGCGTAGAAAAGAGATTTGTATTAATAATAGGATCGATATATTGTGTTTGGTCTGAGGTATTCGACAACAATATGCATGATATTGGCTCACAATTGCCATACATATCACAAATAATACTAAACATTATAAACACTTATAGTATTATTTGATTTATTTCTTTTGTCAAAGAATTATAGCTCAATATATAACATACTTTTGTTTTCTTATATCCAACTCTAAGACAAAGAATATTCTTGTTTTATAACTCTGATTCCGTCCCCTCTCGTGAGAGGCACTCATTTGGCTTATAGTGCCCTAACTTCTCATATATTGTAGTGAATGAGCGGCTCTTCGATGGACTTTAATGGCATCGCAAGCAATCATTTGTTCACTCATTCAGCGTCACTAATGCCAGTCCAAGGAATGGCCATTTCGAGAGTCGGCCCAAATTGAGCCACTCGTCAGGTTAGCCATCGGACCGCACGGACTCTCATTTGGACGGTTGGGTTGACTCGGGTTTCAATATAGACACCAATAGTGGATAGAGTTTAAGATATTGTTGATATTGGATATGTTTGGGTACGTATTGATCGTGATTTGGGTACGATTTGGGTCTCAACTCAATACCAGGTAATGAATTTCAATCATACCATAAGATAATTGAATGAGTGATCCATTGGCACAAACAGGCTATCATTAATTATTCAATTTCATAGTTTATATTACATTTAAATTAAAACATTTATTCAATTTAATGCATTAATCACTCGAAATAGAGTGAATATAATCAGATTTAATTACATTCAATACATTACAAGCTTTTATAAAATAAATGTAAAACATTTAAATAATTACTCTTAAATTACAAGACATTAGGAAAGACTCGATGAGATATCATTACACGATTGAGATCATTGTGAGTTCATTGGATAGTGAGAAGCGATCCCTAAGAGTATATGTCATACCCGAGACATGAATAGGTGCTCGACTGGCATCAGACAAATCAAAAGTCGACAATCCATTGAGTTTTATCCTCAAGACGTCAAGATCTTGTTCATGAAGACCTTCCTCGTTTGGCATTTGCATAGATAGGCTAAAAATATGAGCGACAACAACAAAATTCAAGGAACATTCAAAGCGGAAAAATTCGCTTATTTTTTACTTTCTAAGAGCTGAACAGAATTGAGTTAAAAAAGTTAATTAATTTTATCTGATAATCAACATCCGGATTGACATCTATTTTTAGATTAGTTCGCTTCAAGTGATGCCTCAATTAAAGGCCTTTATCACTAACTTTTGTCATATTCACAAAATGTCAAAACTGATCTTCATTTTCATAGACTGAGTCAGACTAATACTCATTTAGATTTTCTCAAAGTGTAAGGGATGGTCACAAAGGGAAGGCCTGATCATCATTCCTCTCTCAAAACTCAAAATTAACAGATTCCGGATCTATACCTCACCATAAGCTTTTATTAATCACCATGAAATTTCACAATTTCCTAGTTAATTTACTCAATTAAAGCTACAAATCATAAGGAAAGATATTTTCCTGAACATTACACAAAATGTAAACCTGTTTAAAAAACTAAATAAAAAGCAATCACTCATTTGTATTAGGAAAAAGATAATTGGAGACAAGGAAAACAAACATGGTATCGATCATTGTAAGGCTCAAGGTAAAGAACATGGTAAGGATAATGGTAAAGAACATTTAGTGAGTTATGCAATGGTGGGGTAGAGATCACTTGTATATGGCGGTCAACAGAGAGCAGTGCGCGCTTCAGTGCTTGTGCTTGAATGCGATCCCTCCCGAGTGTAAGGCTATGCGCAAAGGAGTTCTTCAGTGGAATCGCGATTCTTGTCCTCTTCTGAGGGACATTGGGTTTAGTGCTGTTGTGTGTTTGCGTTGGGTTTCCACTCATACGGCGTTCTCTTCTTTATAGAGCGAAAAGTTTAGATCACTTCTGGACTCATAGTCTTCAGTCATATATACTATAAGTTTCCTCTATTTCTCTGTTGTTCGCTATTAGACTGGATTTAGTTTATTGTCGTTCATAACAATTCATTATTTATTGAGTTCTTCGCCGAAGTGTTTGTCTTCACTCTCTGGTCAACTGCTGTCTGTGCTGTCGAACCACAATTGACACGATCTAAGACATCATAAACTAATTGATCCATTGGTTTGTGTTCTTAACATTAATCCCATTGATATCATTGACATCGACCACAATTGACTGTTGAGACTGTGTGTGAACTGATCGAGCGATTGACACCTTTGACACCATTGACACTGTGCCGCACAAACTGACCCATTGTGTCCCCGACGACCCCTCTGTGAGCTAATCCACTCCGAAGTAGCCGTCAATTTAGTTAGCATTGAGAGTAACCGATTGCAAATAAGTCCAAATGGAAACTGACCAATCTCAAACAGTCAGCAATAACTCTGCCAACTCTAGTGACGGCGTTCCGGCACCGTTTGACCAGGACTTGTAAGTAGACATTCAGTCATTCAAACAGAGCCCTACACCCACTCTACCACCCAGAAGACCAATAATCCATTGTTGTCTAATCATCTAGGAAAATGTTTATCGGCGGCCTTAGTTGGCAAACAGCCCCGGGTAAGTGTTTCATAAACTATTAGATTTTAAACTTATATGTCTTTTATAACTTCATCTCACTATCTATTTATTTACTCTTTTATCTACTTCTCTCTCTTCTCAAATCTAAACAGTCTTTCATTTCCTCCGCAATGACTTTACAATTAGAGGGGTTCGGGTCAATAATGAGGGACAGAGTGGGATAGAGTGGGGCCCTCCGGGAGAACCACTCTTCTCCCTGACTTGAAGTTTGTCTGATGCAAAATAATATAACAAATGCAGTGTTTTTTTGAACTCTCACTACATTTATATCACATTCTTATCAATATTTTAATACACTTTTAGTTCACATACTCTCTAAATAAAACCCAAAAATATATTTCGATTATTTGAAGTCTAATTCTGTGTTCAGACGAATAGAAATTTTTCTTTTGATAATACAAAACAATTTCTTTTTGAATGCGAGACAAAAGTATGTTTTATTTAAAGAGAGGTTTGGGTTTAAAACGAAATTCGGATTTATTTGTCGGTTAAGTAGTTATTAGGGAAATGTCTATAAGTGTGGCCAATATTTGCGTTAATGTTTGACACCGGTATTCATAGCCCTGTTCTCTCTCTTTGCAGAAGGCCTTAGGGAGTACTTTAGCAAATTTGGTGACATAACCGAAGTAATGGTTATGAAAGATCCCACAACCAGAAGATCGAGGTAAGTGTCGATTTTGATTATAAATCCTTTAATAATACCATTAAAGCACTGTTTGTATGCAATTATTACACAATTTGTCAATACTTATGACATATCTTTAATGATTAGTTACTAAGATATGCGTCCGATATAATGCACCGACAGATAAGAGCACAGGTAATAGTGATCTTAACTGTAGTCGAGTGAAGCCAAAAATGGAAAGCAAACAAAACAATGTAATAATAATAATAATGTTTCTGATGGTTAAGAATTGGTAACGAATTAAACTCTTTTCACTGTTTGTCTAATGGTATGGTTAGTCGACTCCAAATCAAACAATGCTTTTTAACACTGCCTTCGATTGCCTTCAGACCCGTATTTGATGAAAGGCTGATGAAAACAATTATTTCTCTCTCTTTATCGAAAACATTCATTTCCTCGACTATCAGTTCCTCAATAAAAATGCTGAGCCTTTAGAGTGGAAGCAATGGTAGAGTTGGTTAGAGTTGGAGCACAGGAGGAGAAGAGGTATTGAAATTGTGATTAAAATTTAAATTCAGCGTTCAATTGAAGTAAGTGAACCAAGTGAAGTAAGTGAGGCAAGTCAGTCAAGGTAGTCAAGTCAGTCAAGTCAGTCACTCATCCCAGTCCCCACATTCATCTCAAATAAGCTCAATTCAATTGAATTTCCCAATGAATATATGAGATAAATATATTTCAGCTATAATTTAATCAAAAAATATATTTTTCTAATACTGTGTCTCCGCTCGTATTATAGCATCGAAAATATTATTTTTTAATACCGTTTGTGTCAATCAAATATTTATTTATATATATTTAACATAAATTAAATTAAATATATTTTTGGCTAAATATTTATGGAAGAACTCGGCTCTCGATTTGAGTAAAAAATATAATAAAAATAAACTTTAATTTAGAATTAATTCAAAAGTTTAGTTGAATAAGAGTTTTGACGAATTGAATGCAAAAATATATTTTGATATCCGAAAAGAGAAGAAAAGATTCGTAAGAATCGACAAAAATATTGATTCGAGTAATACTATTAAAGTTATAAAACAGATTTTCTTGAGGACTGACATCTCATATCTATCCCTAAACAATAAATGAAAAAGGATTTCAGTGGAAAGCCGTCAGGATCTCAAACTATGGCCGATCTCATTGATCGATACCCAATGGTCTCACCCAACCAACGGTTAGAGTCGTCTCTCAACACCAATAACGGGCAAACTTGCTGTCAATCCAATCTTCGAAAGCCCAGGTGGAGAGTCGAATGGTCAATATCTTGGTCATGTGATCATTTGCATCATTTCACTATATTTTCACTATATTCTCGATTCCATTCACTCTCGAGTCTCGACTTTTTGCTCGAAAATTATTCTCAATGTTCGCCAAACACAGAGAGAAGTGAATCACTCGGGAAAGGCATCCATAGGTTACACATGAATGACAATTGACGTGCGATGTCTGTCCTCTATGTATGTGTGCATTCATTCTATGTGTTTGTGTGATGTGAACCCAAATTTGAACCGAAAGAGAAACCATTGAAACCATTGCCGAATCCGATCGAATTCATAGACAACTCTAAAGTTGCGAAAAAACAATTGATTTTCTCAAAAATAATATATAATCGACAATACATTTGCGCTTAATATCTATCGTCACATAAGGAACGAGCGCTTTGTTGAACACACAATAAAATAATATATATTTATATTATATGAAAGCAAAATAATAGGAAATAACATTAAAATTTAATCGAAATATTTATTTCCATAGAATGAACTGAACTTACCTTAAGAACACGTATTAAAGAAATTAGATTAAAAATAATAAAAAGAGAGAAAAAAGAGAAATAATTTATTCCACTTCTGGACAACGAATAAGTAGAGGGAAATGCAATAAAATATTAATTGTAATAATTCTTAGGAGTGTAAGAGAGAAGGAGAGAGAGAGGGAGAGAGAGGGGAAGGAGAAGGAGAGAAAAGTTTTGTCAATACTCTTAATAACTTATATAACATTTTTGTCGCAATAGTAGTAAAGTTTTATTCTGACCGTCAATGCATTGGAGAACCGATATATTCATACATATAATGCGCTTTTAGTGAATTAAGTTAGCGATTAAATTATGGCATTATTTCCACTCCAATGCTATTATGAATTGCAATGACGACAGACTACCAGTGCTCTGATCTGCCGTTCCCTCAGATTTGCATTCATTTTAATACAAGTTTTTCTCCTTCTCTCCCGTTTGGCGATCATATAATTTGGGATCTCATGGATGAAACAGAATTAGTGAAAGATTTTTATTCATCAGTTCTTCCTCTGCTTCCTCTTCTCAGAGCCCTATCAGCCCTTCCGAAGCTATGATCATAATTGAATGAATCGTACGACTCGTGTAATCACTGACTACTAATCACTTATTGAATTATATAATTGATATTTTTCGTGAATTGCTTTTCAGACCTACCGTTCCTCTCATAGCCTTTCATTGTGTGTCTGCGAGTGTTTAAAAAGCAATTCTCAGCACATCTTTTCATTAGGCGATCAAAATTGTTTCTTCTCGGGCACAACAAAACTATATCATCGGATCATAGAATTGCAGACAAATTCCGAGCTCTCATTATATTTAGAAGTCTTTTTAATACAATTTTCTCTCATCGGACTATAAAAGTCCATTTGAGTTATCAATTAATTTTCATGGTTAGGGCAGTTGAGCGCAAAATTTTATTATTCAGGTAATGCTTTAGTGTATGTGCTCTACTGAGCCCATAGAAGACCTGAACAGAACCAAAGCCAGAGCACAGTTCACTCATTTCTTTACATATTCTGCATATGATTGTAATGAAGGCACACATAGAGAGCACATACACAGCACTCGTCGCACATAATTAGTGCAATAAATTCGTTGTTTATCTCAAACCGCGTTCACTCTATTAATTGCATTTCGAGTTTCTTGAGAAAAATGATCTCAACTGATCTCAACTCATCTCAACTGATCTCAACTCTTCTCAAATGATCAAATAATACAAAATGATCGCAATCATAATACTTGACTGACTCAATCAACTATAATATATCAGAAACAATAGTAATTTGTAGGAAGTGGTGATTCCGACCGATGCCGAGGACTAACTCTTCACACAATTTAATAGACATAAAGCGATCGAATTTTTTATATTTTATTTTTGTTTTCATCTCTACATTAAAGCCATAACTTTTGTGGGGATTCACTCAATCCCTGTCTCCCTCTTCCTATCGGTTGCTTTCATTTCACTTATTGAACTGAAAAACACATTGAAAAGAGAAGCTAAGCGTGCAAATGATGAAAAGGTGAAATTATTGCGGACGAACTCATAATATGCAGAACCTATTACTCTAATTAAACTAAACTCAATAATATTCAAGATTTTTTCAAAATTATATTCAAGTCTTTTAAAACTCTTCTCTAGTTATTTGTGAGAATGTGTTGAACTCGAAAAATGCTCAAAAATACTTATTTTTTCACTAATGACTTATCATTATTACTCTATAGTTATATGAAATTATTCTGAAAATCACTTTTAACGAGATCTAACTTCTTCTGCATCAGAGCTCAGTGCGATTGTGAAACAGAATTGAATTGAAGAGAGACTGAGAGAGACAGTGAGACCGAGAGAGAGCTCGTTATTACAGTTCTCTATTGCTATTCAATTACGATCTCCTTTCAGACTCGAGATTGGCTTTCATTTCGTATATTAATGTATGAAAAATACTGAAATATATATTAAATGTTAAACAGGTTTAGATTCATATATGAGATGTCATACGAGAGAGAAAGGGAGAGACGAATGACGTGAACTTATATTAAATAATATCTCGCATTTGACGAAATAAATTGCGACTATTTTTCTGTGAAATTTAAAATTTATAATATTCTTGATATTAATTTTTAATTTATTGCGAGGATTCTGATTCCGATTCCGCGGTAAAACATTTTCCACTCAAACCTATTTGGTCTCTACTCTCGAGACTCTAAACCAAAACTTTTTGAGTGAATATATAAATAATTTGATTCTATTGTCTGTTGTTTTGAGACTAAGAATCCTTTCGCCTTCACATCTCGTATATAACAGAACTCTATTAATAATAAAAATATTTTATTATCGCATTAAAACTGAATGAATCACACAATGAATAAGTTTGGTATAAAAATTAATTTTCATCTCTTTTCAAACCATAGTTTCAGTGAAGAGAGGGATAGAGAAAAAAGACTAATATATAACTGACTCGTAAAAAGTATAGCAAGAATCGAGTGAATCAGTATCATCAAGGTAGATTGATTCAATTGAATTAACTTGATTCGAGTCATATTTGCATTTAAATGGAAACTTTCAACAATTTTCTGTACTTAGTTATATTGATTCCTCATTTAATTATCAATGAAAATGAGAGAAATTGGTATTTGAAGTCAATTGCGAAATGAAATCTTGATTTCATGTTTGAAGTCATCGATTGAGGACAGAAGAGAGAAGAGCTTTCAAAGCGATGGCATCTAATAATGGGTTATATATGCCATTAGACTTATGCCATAATAGCTCTCCCTTTCTCTCTCCCTCTCCTTCATCACAACTCTTTCATTCTATTCTCAAACGTATACCAAAGAGATGTATGAGTAGTAGCAGAGAGTGAGACCGAGAGTCAAATATTGTCTTTATTCTGGATTATATGCAAAGGCGATGCCGAGAGAGGTTGAGTGAGGCCGAGTGAGCCCGAGTCAGGCCGAGTGAATGTATGTGCAGTGCTATGCAATCCATTTGAGTGATGTACTCATCGTTACCGTCATTTTCGGTCTTTCATTCTCACAATTGGTATATCCAATCGACTCGAGTGGGACTCGCATTACATTAGGCTTAAGCAGTGACACAAACCGATGACAAAAACGTTGTTCAATGAGAGCTAAGCCTAAGAAATAGCGGCTTCGAAGGCAACACAACGTCTGTTTGCGTTCAAAAGTCATAACTCGCATAATATAATCAAAGAATTTGTGGTACATTTGATTTGAAAGCGCTGGCAATACTTGTCTTTCATCTGCCAGAATCATGTCTTATGTCTCTGACCCTAAATGTATAATAAGACTGTTTAAACATAACTTTTATTTTTTTGCCTTACTCTTCAAAATGTGATCTCTTTTTCTTTGAACCAAATTTCAAATGAAAATTAAGTGAATTGAAAATTTGAAAGAATGATAACTGGATATCGTCAGACGATAAGACTAACAACTAGTTCAATGAAATCAATGATCAATTAAAAGCAATTAAATGATTTGATATCGATTTTCAATGTATAAACACATTTCAAATATAATAACTCAATTGTAGCCAAACTGGTATTCAATTACAGCCAATATCGGTATAAATATGTTTATATGAAAAACTTATCAAAAGAGACATCGATTGGAAAGTTCTTATATTTTTCTCAAACAAATTGCATCATTCATACAGACCTTGATTAACATGTTTTGGCCTTTTTTAAACAAACTGTTCAGAGAAACCAAATCTCATAACCACTGGTGAGGATAAACCATGAAATTATCTGTAGATCCATCTTCGAAAAAACTAATCTCGATTACAATATCCGACAACGAGAGGGTCGACGTCTCTATTGACTGGGGTTTAAGTACTTTCACTGAAATCCTGAAGGTCTGGGCTTTTGAAACCTTTCACTTACGGCAAACAATGTAGAGATAAACTCGACGTTTGATTTGATATAATTTATTCATAAATAAAGGGAAATATAAATAAATGTTTACATAATATGGCTTTAATGCTAAGTGTTGTGACCATAATATCAATGAGAATAATAGTCTAATATATTAACAAATTTGATGTACATTTACAGGGGATTTGGATTCGTGACATTTGCAGACCCGGCCAGTGTAGATAGGGTATTAAACCAAGGACCTCATGAGTTAGACGGCAAAAAAGTAAGCAAAAAGCAACTATTATTGTCAACATTGATCTGATTGTCTGATTGTCTGATCCAATCGATAGATCGATCCCAAAATCGCATTTCCAAAGCGGGCGCACCCAAAGGTAAGACACATTCGTTAATAAATTGAACCAATTTTGTGCTTTTAATAGTAAATTATTGAACGAAACCATTTGAAAAATTTCAATGAGTATTGAGGTTTAAAAATATTTTGAATACTTTAGAGCTATTGAATCGATCGCTCGTTTCTTTTCAAATGTAATTGAAAGTCAATTGATCTGAAATT
>JAQGAJ010000952.1:0-11772 GCA_034689365.1 Liebstadia similis
GATTAGAAAAAATATAATCAAGATTGAAAAAAAGAGCGTCCGCGACAGGATTCGAACCTGCAATCTTCTGATTCGAAGTCAGACGCCTTATCCATTAGGCCACGCGGACTGCTATGTACTAACATTTACTATAAATAAGATCATTTAGATTTTTTTGCTCAATCATAAACAAAGTGATAATATTTATCAGTGACCTTGATATGAATGAAGAACACCTTTTAATAGTCAAGTAATATTAATTTTTGTAAATTGTCTTTCTCTATAAAAGTCGGGTCAGGACTTAAATACTCTTCACAATAGCCAACTCATGAGAAGGCAGTCATGTTATGAGGTCTGCAGTGAGGAAAGCCGTTGCGTCTGCAGTGACGCGAGTGTTGAGCGCGTCGTTCAAACTCTTATTGCCTTCACTGCCATCAAACCCAACGGCAGACCCAACTCAAGGCTTTCCTAATCCCAATCACTCACTGCAGACCTCATAACAAGATTATCAGTTTGAATAGAATTAGGTAATTCATGATTAAATTTTAAGTCAAAGTTTTGAGAGGAGCAGAGCCTTCTATTGGCGTTATTTTAGGTGAACTAATGTATATGAGCTCATGATTTATGTATTAGAGCTGTAGTTGTACTCCAGTTGAGTAGTAGTTCTCGTCTGAGTCTCATCGACTTAAGTACAGTCTTTGATGGACTCGTGTTTTAAATAAATAAGTTGTTAATCAAATCGATTGTCTTTTAATCCGGTGTTAAACTACTTATTATCCGCATTAGTGATCAACGGCTGAGCAAAGCTTTGGTAAGTCTTCTGAGACGAGTGGAGGTTTGGTCTGAGATCCCGGTCAGAGTCTATAGTATAGACTCTATACCCCCCCCCCCCCCGAGTCGTGTGTCTGACCCGAAAAGGCACGGCTTGTATCAGTTTTAAATAATGACCAGGTTAGTTTAAGCAATTAAAGGTGGAGAACGTTTGTGTCAATTTTGGAAATTTGATTTTTATCAGGGATGCACAAGCTTAGCTTTCCCTTTAGCCCTTAGTCCTTCCTTCCCTTTACCCCTTTGCACATCCCTGATTTTAATAATACTTATGTTCATCATATGTTCTCTTTATTTTAGAATATTTATCTAGGTTTTAAACAAAAACAAGCTAAAAATTCGAACATGATCATAATTAATGTTTTATTCAATAAGCTTTCCGTCTTTAATGTGATGCCAACCCGGCCCAAGTTTTTTAAGATGAGGATCCATGTGTTTACCATGAGAATGATCAGGGTGAACTTTCTCGGTATTCTCACTTTCACCTTGTATAGCATAAGAGGTGGGATGTTCAGCTTTAGTCGTGGTAGAAATCGAGCTTGGTGTTGTTGTGATTGACTCCACAGTGGGAGTGTTCTCTGTGTGGACAGCAGTTGTAGACTGGGATAGAGAGTCTATGACCGAAATAGATTATAACATGATAATTGTGATATCCCATCATAACTCACTTTCAGATGCTCCTGGAGTAGAGCCAGTTTCACCGTGGACAGTTGTGCTATGTTCGGTTGTGTGATGACCATGTTCACTTGATCCAAGATATGTTTGGGCAGTGGGCGTAACATTCTCTACTTGTTGAGTGGTGGAGTGCTCTTTAGCTTCGGTCGTTCCTTCACTGGGTGAAGATGTAGACGTTGTTTCTGAGGATGTGCTCGAGGCAACCAAATTGATGTCTGTTTTAACCAAGGAGACCACACTCTGGGATGTGCTCGCACTGCTAATTGTGGTAATGTTTGAATCAGTTGAACCAATAAAGTGTTCGGTATGGGTAGTGATAACATGGGATGTAATGGCTGTGTGATTCGGACTACTCTCGGGTACAGACCTACTAATAGCTGGCTCAGTGGTTGTTGAACTTGTTCCAGAAATGCTTAGATCAGACGGCCTGTCAGTTGAGGTAACCGGAATGGTATCCGCACCCGATGTGGTCTCTATATTAACCGTTGAACTAACGATATTCACAACTGAAATAGATGGTTGTGTACTAGCTGTCAATTGAATGAATACCTGGTTAGTATTGATTTAAGAATTACTATCCTAGCTATCTTAACTATGTGATTTACCTATCGGCCGATAGGTTGAATCACATAGTTATGATTATCAAGATGTTCTCCAAGACATTCAATTCACCTGGACCACAATTTCCGGCATCTTCGGTGGGGACTGTGCCCGTGACTTCTTTGCTGTCGACGGATGGGATTGGTTTACCGATTACGATCTCGAGACCTGTTTGCGAAACAAATGAAAATCAAGTTTTTATATTTATCAAGACCATTCTCTTTGAAAGATTACCTGCTGAGATAATCAGAGTGATCAAGATTAGATACTTCATCTTTGTTAATATCTTGAGTTAGAACAGTGGTTAATATAGAGAATCGGTACGAATCCCAGACAAGTCACAGGTGGGAAAGGATTGCCTATACTATTGAAATTTGATATTCTTATGATTTGATTTCATCTATTTCAACATTTACACAATATTCCCATAATTTTCCGTTTCAGGGTATACTTGGAATACCCCCTATTAGCCATCCCTGATAAAATCAACTGATCTATTATTAAATCCATCGAATCATTAATAATTCTGAGCAACATTTGAAACCCACCAAAAACCTTAGGCCCCTGGTAGGGTTCTATAGGCCCTCTAGGACATAAAAGAAAATTATATTCTTGAGGATTGCAGTAGTGGTAAGGTTCCAGCACCACTATGCGGTAGGTTGAGGTGTAGATTCTTGCCCAAGTCAAAGTATCAAGGTGATTACCAATTTGTATGAAGGAAGGGTTGAGATTAATTTTGAATCGCTTTATTGATCATTAATCAAAGTTATCTTGATACAAAACGGTTCTGGAATAGCATTAGTGGGAGCGGAAAATAAAATGGTTAAAAAGCAGTAATTATAAGCAATTGAAGGTCAAGTGCAGACAAATTGAAGTTAAATTAAGCAAACAATACAATAGATTCTGATCATGATATTTTAGAAAACAAAAATACTAATATTTTAGAAGAATAATTTAAAGCTCTCACTAATATTTTGATCTATCTAAGTTTTAATTGATAACTACAATAGCAAATTTTTAATTATTCGAAGAGTTGAAATAAAATTTAGCTAGATTCAAAGGAAAGTGCACTAGATGTTTGGTTTATATGATCAGTCTTTGAAATCTTGGAAAAAGTTATATCCGCCACTGAAAGCTACTTCATCAATATAGCTTTCTTTTTTGACCGGATACTTCTTTTTGTGCATCAATTCATGGTGTTTATGTGGCGGCAATTTTGGATGGGTTTTTGAATATGGGTGAACTATTTTGGGCATCTTCAAGCCTTCATCTTGATTCTTTCCTATATATTCTGGCAGTCTTGCGAAGTCATGTACACTATGACCAACCGGTTGATGCATTGCCGTCATTGTCATGGTATGAGCCGAACCAAGCGGTTTCATAGTGGGCCAAACACTGGCGATGTTCTCTTGGTTTGGTGCAGTTGAAGACTGCACTAAGGTATCTGTAACCAAATCAAATGTTAACAATCATGGTGAAAATTAATTTATAATTTAGGCTCACTGAGAGTTGACTGTTGTGGGGCTGAAGTTGACATATATTCATCACCTTGTTTACTTGAATCAAGAGGAAGAGCTGTTTGGGTACTGGGTGTAACGTTTTCTACCTGAATAGTAGTAGATTGCTCTTTTAGTGTGGTAATTGGTTCACTGGGTGAAGACGAAGCACTTGTTTCTGTAGAAGTGCTCGATTCCGAGGGCTTTTCAGTCGAGGCAACCGAAATGGATTCGGGACCTGATGTCATCTCTCTATTACTCAAAGCAATACTCTCCGCTGTGACCGCACTGGTAGTCATAGGATTACTCGAATCAGTTGAACCATTTGGTTGTTCTGTTGAGATCGTTGTAATAGAAGAACTGCTTTGATCAGAACCAGGTGTAGACGTACTTATAGCCTGTTCACTGATTGTCGAAATTGATTCAGGTTTGGGCGTTTCAGTGGATAGGCTATTAGCTTGATCAGGAACAGATGTGGTGGATTGGGTTTGGGCATTGGAAGTGGTTTCTTCTGATTTTTGTGTAACTGAAATAGTTGTTTCACTTTGTGGGAGTGGACTCGAATTGGTTTGTTCTGTGCTGATAGCACTCGATTCAGATGATGATTGATTGATTGAATCAGATGACGTCACCGCTGAAGCCGCGGTAGTTGTGTCAGTATTCGAAGTGATTCCTGTATTTCCCGATACCTGTGCGACGCTCTCTGTTGTGGTCGGACTGAAAATTGTGGACAAAGTAGACACCGATGGAATAGTCGGTGATTCTGTTGAGACATCTTTTACTGTTTCAGATGTTATGGAAGTTTCCTTCAAAGCTTCGGTAGTAATGACTTCACCAGTAGAAGAAGGTGTAGTTGACTCTGAAGATGTTCCCGAATTAGATGAGGTCTCAGTCGAGGCAACGGTAGTTGTGTCCGGACCCGATTTAGTCTCTGTACCCGATGTAACATCAGAAGTGACGGTACTCTCCCCTGTGCTCGCGCTGGTACCGGAAGGAAGACTCGAGGCAGTTGAACCCAAATCTGGTGCACTAGTAGATAATGTGCTCGGTTCTGTGCCACCATTAGTCGTAGTCTCTGTTGATCCACTAGATGAAAGTGTAGTAGTTGTTTCTGCAGATGTGCTCGAATCAAATGGCGTATTGGTCGAGGCAACAGGAGTGGTGTCCGCACCCAATGTTGTCTCTATATTAATCGTCGAACTAACCATATTCTGGGCTTCGGTCGCACTGCTAATTATCGCAGTACTGGCTTCGGATGAACCGATTGTTTGTTCGGTAGATATACTGTTATCACCGGAAGTGGAACGGCTTTGAATTGAACCGCCTTCAGAAGTAGTTATGGTCTGATCAGTGATGGTCGAACCTGTTTCAGTTGTGGCAGCTCCAGTAGAGGAGCTATCAGCTTGACCAGGAACAGATGTGGTGGACTGGGTTTGGTCATTGGAAGTGGTTTGTTCTGATATTTGTGTAGATGAAATAGTTGTTTCACTTTGTGGGACTGGACTCGAATTGGTTTGTTCTGTGCTGATAGCACTCGATTCAGTTGATGATAGATTGATTGAATCAGATGACGTCACCGTTGAGGACACGGTAGTTGTGTCAGTATTGGATGCGATTCCTGTATTTCCCGATACCTCTGTGGTGGTCGGATTGAAAATTGTGGACAAAGTAGACTCCGATGGAATGCTGGGTGATTCTGTTGAGACATCCTTAGCTATTTCAGATGTACTTGTTGAAATGGCATTTATAGCCTCCGTACTCGATGGCGAAGTGGATTCGATCGAAACAGATGAAGTCTCAGATAAGGCAACGGTAGTCGTGTCCGCAGCCGAATCGGTCGCTTTACTACCGGACGAACTGGTAGTACTCTCCTCTGTGCTCACACTTGTAATAGCGGTAGTGCTTGAATCTGTTCCGTCACTTGATTTTTGTGTTGAAATATTCGTATCACCCGATGTAATAGTAGAAGTACTTTGATCCGGATTACTCCCAGATGTAGACGATGTCAACTCTGTATTAACCGATGTAATTCCTGATTCGGTGCTACTCTCGGCTGTACCGGCGCTGGTAATAGAAGGAGTACTTGAATCAATTGTACTGAGTGATGGTTCTGACGACATCTTCACTTCTGGGCCTATTGTAATTGATGAAAACTATGATATGAATTGATTCCGATCGATGACTTACTTGATTCAGTTGAGACCACTGCTGAAGGATTAGTTGATTCGGTTGTTGAGACCATCGCTGAAGGATTACTTGATTCAGTTGAGACAATCGCTGAAGGATTAGTTGATTCAGTTGAGACAATCGCTGAAGGATTAGTTGATTCAGTTGAGACAATCGCTGAAGGATTAGTTGATTCGGTTGTTGAGACCACTGCTGAAGGATTACTTGATTCGGTTGAGACCATTGCTGAAGGACTGGTTGTTTCAGGTGTTGAGCCAATTGATGATTCTGTGCTTTCTACTGGAATTCATACATAATGATTACCACTATGAGAATAAACTTACCCAATGTTGTCAAAGTACTTCCAGAGAGAGTGGTAACTTCGGCGGTTCCAACAGTAGTGACAGTGGCAGACATGTCTGGATTGCCATCTGATTGAGGCATCGGTTTACTGAATACCAAATTATCATCTTTTGCAACAATTAGTTATCAAAATCGAATCAATTATACTCATACTTATCATAAATGCAATGATCAAGGAAAATAGAATTCGGTGAAATTTCATCGTTAAATTTAGATTCAATATCACTGTAAGATCAAAATGAAGTCAACCCAAGACCCAAAGTTCCAGATGTATGAGCGATGACGTTAATTAAGTCGATAGTCTTATTAATTAATTGCAAAAAGGTGATTACATAATGTTAATCAATCGGAATTGACTGAAACTTGCATAGATTAGAACATTTACCATGCTGAAATCTATATTATACTAGTAAATTTAAAAATAAGCTTATTCAAAACTAGGTATGTTTTGCCTTTGAAGCAAAATAAGGTTCAAATAGGGATGAAAAGGAGTACTGACTGAACTGGGGTTTCAAAATTTTGTGTCAGCTTTAGTAGGTATGAGTAAAAATAGGATTTATTGTATAGAAGAATGCTTTCAAGTTTTATTGGGTATTTTTGTGCGATTAGGGAATAGTATCCCATGGGTTGTAAAGGGTTAGGGCTGTAAAAGTTAAAGCAAATTTCATTTGATGCCAGGTATATGCTAACAGACTATACCGTTGTCGTCAGTAGCGACTCTTTGCCCTTTATTTGCAAGCTTACCCAAAACAAATATCGTCATCTGTAATTAGATTTAATCACTTCATCAGTGTAACATTGTATTGTATCATGGTCAAAATTAATAAGTTTATTTGATATAATGTTTTGTCATGGCTTCGATGGCGTCGAGAACCAGAAGCTGAACAGACTTGGACGGTATCCTATCAGGACTTCCCATCAGTTTGAAGTCACACTGGGAACCTTTAATAACCTTGACCTCGGACTCAAACGCGGCAGCTATTCTTTCGAAGGTCTTGGTCAGGTAGAGTCGGGCCAAGTCCTTCACCTCGTCATCTTCGGGATAAGCGGCTTCTGTGCGTTCGGCCCACACAGACATTATACTAGATGATAATGGTTATTTAGAGCATTGATTCTTAAACTTACCAGACAAAATTAGTCATCTTGTATCTCATGGGCGCTTTGATGGCTAGCATCAGGTTCTCTATGAGCACATCCCTATATGTCTTGCCTTCTCGCGCAGCTATAGTGGCGGCTATTCCTCGTTTGACCACTAGATTTGAGTTACGGGTATTGACTGGCGAGCAGAACTTCTGGATGAAATTGACGCCATCCTCGGCAAAGATCTTTGCCACCGTCTGAACCAATTTGTTATCGGGATAAATACCAGAGTAGAACTTTAGGTGATCGTCCAGTGATCGTTCCTTTTGACTCTCACAGAACTTCTTCATTTCAGTGGAATCACTTGGCCAACTTGACTTTGGATCACCGAAGAACATTTGAGTTGCGAGGAAACTGTCCCACTTTGACCGCTCTTCCTCTGAGACTAACGATACTGATGTCAACTCTGGTTTCAATATTTGTTTAGTCTTTTTGTCCGGCAATTCTGTAGTGATTGTGCTTTTCGTTTCGGTTGTGGTCTCTGTAGTGGTCGGTGTTGTGGTCTCTGTAGTGGTCTCTGTAGTGGTCAGTGTTGTGGTCAGTGTTGTGGTCTCTGTAGTGGTCGGTGTTGTGGTCTCTGTTGTGGTTTTAGTTGTCTTTTCTGTAATAAATGTGATCTCGGCTTCTGTTGTAGTAATACCTAAGGACAGGGTTAAGCAAAGTTAGGAATTTTTTTAAAAATGGCAAAATCCTCAAAATATGTTTAAACCAATCAGAGACAGAGAAGAGTGAAACAAGGAAAATTTTGCAAAATATAGAGAGATGAATAAATTACTTTATTTTTACTACAGGGTAAGTTTTCAAGTTATCATCATGTTATTTGGCCGCATGAAAATTTAGTTACCAATGATACTGGCCATTTTAGACTTGTAGAGTGAACACTAAATTAATGGTCGTTTTTATTTGTATTTGATATTTGTAATACCTTTCACTTGTTAATTCTGCTCTAGGTTTTACAATTTTGTTTCTAGAGAGCGTTTAAGTTTAAAATTCCAATAGGCAATGCTGATTAAGCAGTATCATGTTGATATTTTTAGCTTAAATCAACGTAAATTTTACATTAGTTTAAGATTAAACAGTTTTATTTGTAAAGAACCGCAAAATCAATATGATATTCAGCATGATCGATTTAGTAGTTTTTATATCGACATGGAAATTTTAAACTTAAACCCTCTCTAGAAACAAAATTGTAAAACCTAGAGCAAAATTAACAACAAGTGATATTACAAAAATCAATGCATAAGAACGACCACGAGTCTAAAATGACCAGGATCATTGGTAGCTACTTTTTCATGCGGCCAAATAAAATGTCTGATCCCAACCTAAGGGTTTGGTTTCGGCTCCGATTGTCGTTTCGGCTTCATTTGTGGTTTCGGTTGCGGTCCATGTTTTGACATCGGGTGTGGTTTTGGCTGTGGTTGTAGTTTCCGTATAGAATGTAGTTTTGGCTCCGGTTGTCATTTTGGGTTCTGTTGTGGGTTTAGCTTCGGTTGTCGTTTCGTCTCTTTCTTCGGTTGTACTTTCGGTCCCGAATCTGGTTTGGGTTCCGATCGTCGTTTCGGCTTCATTTATGGTTTCAGTTACGGTCCATGTTTTGACATCGGGTGTGCTTTTGGCTGTTGTTGTAGATACCGTATAGAATGTAGTTTTGGCTCCGGTTGTCATTTTGGGTTCTGTCGTGGGTTTAGCTTCGGTTGTCGTTTCGTCTCTTTCTTCGGTTGTACTTTCGGTCCCGAATGTGGTTTCGGTTGCAATTGTTGTTTCAATTGCTTGAGTCGTCCCATCAGTTATTCTTTCGCTCGTCGACAACATGGTAGTCGTGGTCTGTTCTAATGTTAGATTATCTCATTGATATAATTTCACCACATTCTTGATGATAAATCCGCTATACAGTGGAAATTATCATGCTAATTACCCGTTGTGCTCAGAGTCGATATGGTTGGCATTTCTGGTGAGTGAAAATGATTTTGTTGATAAAGAAATTAACGAATTAGTCAAGGTATAATGGAATATTCTAAATATAGTCTACATAGTATAATATAGGGTTCCTTGTATTTTTTCAGAATAAACTTCTAAACTTGTAAACTTCTACCATAATTCTTTGATTAACAAATTATGTACAAAATTGTGGTAATAGACTAACCCGTGGTCATTGTTGTTGTCGTTATTTCAGTCGGTGTTTGGATCGTTGATGGGGTCGTTTGAGTCGTTGTCATATCCGTAATGGTAGTATCCATAGGGGTCGAAAAAATCGTACTTTGATCTACGATATAAAAAATGATCAATGAAAACAAAATCACTCCTCAAGAACCATGGTAGGATTTATGCATTCGCCGATTTTGAGAATTTTATCTTGCATAATTTTTCATTATTAATCTAATGGTACCAAAATTATCTTGCTATCGCGGTAAATTTTGGCAACCTTTCATATTAAATCATATATCAGATGAATTGATCTTACCAGTTATTTGTGTTGTGATATGTTGAGTTGAAATAGATGTTTCTCTTTTACACGGTTCACTATTTTCTAGGACACTTTGCTCTGTTGGAGAAAGTCTCATTTGATAATTTGACCACGATTTAGAAGCAAGACCTGTATAGTGAACAAAATTGTATACTGTTAAATTTCATTTTCACCACGCGTTTTCATATTCAAGGACATTCAGGGACAAAAAAGTAAATTACTTGGAAATTGTCTTAAAATATCGTTGATTACTGAGGGACGAAAAAATCCCTTGAAAGAAAAACCATCACTAGATGAACGTTCGACATTTAGATTGAAGACAGATGAGCTCGGTAATAAGTCAACTTGCATGAGCAAGCTCATTTCTGAATAGGAGATTGAGAATAAACTAAGAATTAGATAGATACATTCTATGTAACCATGGACACACCTGATATAACTAGAAAGATAAAGAGTATCATGGCAAATGTTCAAATTTAAAATTGAATTTGGAGCGAAATAAATTTGGGAGAAGTGACCACAAAAGCCCAGATGTTATCAAATCCACACGTAATGGGATACATAACTGCAATTTAATACCCGATAGTTTTGTATCCGCCCCCATGACTTGGGCGCAGGACTTGGGCAGTTAGAATAAAGTTAAAATACTTACCTTGACCTCACCTAATCCAAATGTTCAAGTAGTTATATATCAAGGTAGAAGTGCATTCCCTTCAGCTGATAAGTAATGAAAAAATAGAATTTAGAAATTTAAAACTTTAATTTCTTTTAGAAGAGATTTATATTTTTAACTTTAAAGATCTCTCATTTAGATGTTTTTCAATTTCCCCAACAAATAAATTTGAATCAATTTTAAATTGGGGTTGTAAAGGGTGTTCTACCACTTTAGGATGGGCTGGGTCTGATTTAAATTGAGGTTTTAATGGATGTTCTACCACTTTAGGGTGGGCCGGTTCTGATTTAAATTTAGGTTGAGCTGGCTGTTTTATATGTTCTTTAATTTCCGTAGCTGACAGAAAATAATCAGTTTTAAATTGGGGTTGTAATGGGTGTTCTACTACTTTAGGATACGCTGGGTCTGATATAAATTGTGGTTGATCTGGATTGGAATCAATATTAGATAAAACTGGATTCCAGCCAGTTAGGTTCGTTATCTTTATGTCCTCATTAGCTCGAGGCAACATTTCATCCAAAAATACCATTCCTGGGGTATTATTCCAAATGTTGATCGTTGATCCGAATTGTTGTTTAAGACGTGATCCAGTATTGACTTTGCTCTTCAGAGGAAGATGAAGGTTAAGTCTTTTCCTCTTCAAGTTTATATTAATAAATGTTTTATTTTGAAAGTCGAGCCCATTCTTCTTGTCCTGAGCTCTGTCCGCGTGCCCAACCTTAAGACTTGTTGGTTGATCCAGAGCTACTTTATCTTGATCTGCTCCCCCAAGAGATGCAGGTTTCAAAGCAACATGGGTATTGTTTTCTGAAGCAATTTTAGCTTGTTCAGTTGTGGTACTATCATGGGCATTGCTATTCACAGTAGTACTCGTCAATTGTTCTGTATTATTGTTATGCGCTTGATTATTCTCTCCGATTAGAAAAGACTTAATTTGGTCAACCATTGGTTTATCTTGAGTTCCATCAATAGGTAAATGAGGTTCAGTTGAAACTTGACTTTTGTTACCGAGGATCTGATTGTTGACAAGTTGGCCACCGCTCCCAACGATAAGACCTGTTGGAGAAGAAAATGTCGTCAATCTCTTTCTTAACAAACTCTGTGCCTATAATCAATCAGTTATCATGATAAAATTACCCAATAGGATCAGTGGAAAGAGAAGCTGGTTTAGTTGCATTATGGTTGCCAAAACTTTCGATATAATAGCCAGGTGTAAGATCATGTGACAAATGACGTCAATGACTCTAATGAATTCTTATATACTTATTCAGAGTTATATTATGACTAGAGTGCGGTAACCTTTCCCTCCCTTCGTTTTTCGTTCCTTCCCTCCCACTACGTTTTCCCGGGAGGGAAGGAAAACGTCGTTAGAAACGTTATTTAACGGG